>JAPKLX010000063.1:587704-648897 GCA_026898415.1 Leonotis leonurus
TCGGCTCGTTAAATATTCGAATTAGTGTTATATTCGAGCTCGAGCTCGAGCTCAAGATCATACCAATACGAGCTCGAGCTCGAGCTCGTTTATACTATATACTCGTAGTTTTAGTCTTTAGATGTATACATATACAATATATTATAATTTATAATGATATGTATATTTTAACTATGATATATATAACTTTACTATATATGTATATTTTATATTTCTATATTAGTATTTCTACCTAATGGCTAAGTATTCAACATTTATAGTCTAATTCTTAGACTATAATGATATAGTAATTAAAAAGACATTATATATTGATTGAATGATTATCATTATATATAATGATATAGTATATACTATATTATAATGTATTACTATATTTCTATATTAGTATTTCTACCTATTGGCTAAGAAGTATTCAAGATTTATAGTCTTATTCTTAGATATACATATAAAATATATCATACTATATTATAGTAGACTATGAAATGAAATGTTAGATGATATAATGATATAGTAATTCAAAAGACATTATTGATTGAATGATTATCATTATATATAATGATATAGTATTTACTATATTATAATGTATTATTATATTTCTATTTTATTATTTCTACCTATTGGTTAAGTATTCAAATGAAATGTTAGATGATATAATGATATAGTAATTCAAAAGACCTTATTGATTGAATGATTATCATTATATATAATGATATAGTATTTACTATATTATAATGTATTATTATATTTCTATTTTATTATTTCTACCTATTGGCTAAGTATTCAAATGAAATGTTAGATGATATAATGATATAGTAATTCAAAAGATATTATTGATTGAATGAGTATTTACAATAATATGGTGTGTGTGTATATATATATATATTATATATATTATTAATACATGAAAACTTTAAATTATATTGATATAAATATAAATATATATGTATATTTTATATTCCTATATTCGTATTTCTACCTATTGGCTAGAGTATGTTGATAATATTGATATACTCCCATATATATATATATACATATATCACATATTAGGATAGATTATATATATCATTATGTGAAAAATTAGCATTGGATTATATAATGAACATATGTTATATTTTCTATATATTGTATTCTAGACTTTTGGTTCTTGATGTATTAAATAATATGCATTATAACAAATATTTTATTTTTTTGCATGTAAGGCTCGATTAGGCTCGATTAAATAGCTCGATTAACTGTTCGCGAATAGGTTCGCGAACATGTTCGATTAACAAGCTCGCGAACATGTTCGATTAACAAGCTCGCGAACATGTTCGTGAACAAACGAATCCGAACCTGTTCGCGAGCCTGACGAGCCGAACACCCCCAGGCTCGAGCTCGGCTCGATAAAGTTATCGAGCTCGAGCTCGGCTCGTTTGCTTATCGAATCGAGTTTCGAACGAGCTTTTTCCGAGCCGAGCCCCGAATAGCTCGCGAATAGCTTGGCTCATTTACACCCCTAATGATAATCAAGTACTCCTTTCTTCTACTTCTTCTTCCATTACAAATTTGGCCATGCATCTCCTTTCTGGACCCTCTTAAATATGCCAATTTCAATATTTATATTTAAAAGCGTTGAGGCATGATTATGCAGCCACTTTACAGATGCTATAGACATTGCATTGCATTGCATTGCATTGCATAGTCATATTATTTTATTCTTTTACCAAAAGTCCATACATTTGTTTTGCCCCTGCTTTATTAACTACTACTCCCTCCGTCCCGGCTAGCTTGGGTCGCTTCATTAAAATACTCTACCCATTTGAATATAAAGCGACCCAAGCTAGCCGGGACAGAAGGAGTAATAGACAAGTGTCGATTTATTAATCGATATCTTCAAGGAAAAAAAAAACAAAACAAATAAAGACCACTTCTAGATGTCCGAAACGTGTCATCTGGGTGTGTTATAGGTTTTTTAAATTCACACCATCCTTTCTTTAGGCCCATCACTCGTCTTCTTTTTACTTCTCAGATATGCTAAAGACTCGATCTTTGTAGAAACATTATTCATAACACAATCTATAAGAACCTAAAGCAATTACAAGGCAAATTAAGCCTACCATGATGTAGTTTGTCGTTACATATATGAATTATATAAAAACTACTCCCTCCCTCCCACTTAAGATAATCTATTTTTTTTGGACACACAGATCAATAAAGTCTCATTTTTTTTACTTACTTAATACACACTCCCTCCGTCCCCCAATAAGTGTCCCCTTAGCAAAAAAGTTTTGTCCCTCAAAGAGTGTCCTATTTCAAAAATCAATGTAAAAATAATATCAAAGTTTCAATTTTACCCCTCCCATCATTGAATTAATTTTTACTTTTTATGTTCCCCATAAAATAATTAGGGGTAAAAGTGAAAATTGAGTTATTGTATTGGTATGTGAGTTTTGAAGATGTGGGACACTTAATTGGGGACGGAGGGAGTATCTCTCATAAAAAAAATTACTATAAAAGGAAATGAGTCATCTTGTTGGTACGGATGAAAATGGCAAAATGAGTCATCTTGAATGGGAAGTACTTCATTGTATTCTTATTACTTATTTTGGTCATTCAGTAAAAATGTACTTCTTCAGTTATTAGATATAGTTCAACAAAACACGATCAATATTTTGGTCTTGACATATATTCTACTTTATAGACCCATTTCTCATCTGAAAACACATTTTACAATTTTTCTTAAAATTCAAGTCGACTCCCTCACAAAACACTTCTCATGAACGGATAGTATTTAGCAACATAATACTACATAAGAATATTATCATTATTTAAATAGTTTTTATATGTTAGATATTTCTCTAAAGAAATGGAACGTCAAGCGACATGAGAAACCTATAAAAGCAAGAGTTTTCTATATTTCTTTAGAAAACAATGTCATGGCCCCAAAATGTTCAAGTACATATTATATCGTTCATTATTAACAAAAATAAAATGTTGGGAGAACAAATATTACACCGCATACTAATCCTAATTTTATTCAATAGGAACTAAACAATTTTCCAATAGCATGCTAAAATCTATTTCCTCACTTCATCAAATATCTTGAAAATATCTTGACAATTTGATTTGGCACATGTTTTAATTATGTCTTTTAACTTTATTTAAGAGTGTATAGTGAAGTTCGAGACAAACCTAATTTATTATTTTTAAGTGCTTGTATGTATCAAATAGAGTTTGAATTCTATTTAATTTATTATTTTTAATTAAATTACATGTATTGAGTCTAGTGGGTGTATTTACAATATAAATAGAAAATTGTAATGTTAAGAACTTTTACGATCGAACTAATATTGATAAAATTTGATAAAATGTAAAGAATTTTTATGAAGGATTTGAGTATCCTATCATGTTTAAAAAAGAAAGAAAAAGAAAAAGTTTAGTTCAATTGTAAAATCTTGCAAAATTTTATTTCTTTATGGGAATCATAGCATAGCCAAGGTATGGGTGGTTGATGTGTAACATCCCAATTAATTATTGGAGTTCATTGGATAGACGTAAAGAAGCACTAAAAACAGATTCAAAAATTGATAGTGGCTTATAATAGTAAAGTGAAAGCAAATTCATTCCTCATTACTCCCAATTATTGGTGATTGAGATTCAGACATATTTGCACTAACGTTAATTAAAATGCAATAGTATGAAATTATTGGTGATTGAGATTCATACAAATTTACACACGCGCCTTTATATTGTGAAGACACGTACCCCAATCTCTGTTGTCTTTTCTTTTTCTTTAATTAGGACAAAAGTCCCAGCTGTGTTACTGTGTTAGTGTGCATGAGTTGGACTTATTTGACCGCGACTATACTGGCATGCATGCTGGAACAGCTAGTAGCCTCGACCTAATAATATTTTGTTTCTCACGTGCGTTCGTGTAGTTATAATTAAGATCATCTAGGTTGTTTCATAATAAAACAATAAATATCATAATTAATAATTTATAATTTAATATATATATATATATATATATTTTTTTTAATATACCTCATATTACAAACTCTAATCATGATACGTAACACTCCTAAATTAATATAACATAAGATATCATAATATAACCATAAGATAATTAATAATTAATAGTACTCTCATTTAATGTAGGGATGATAAATAAATCCAAGAATTTGCCCGATTTGGATACATGCAAGTATCCGATCCTAATGAGACGAAAATTGGAGTCAGAAACGTGTTCGAGGTTGTAAATCTTCACCTTTGTCGAGTCCGGGACGCGACGAGACTATATCTCAAAACCCATCATAATAAAATATTGGGCTATATATGAAGAATACCCTCTTTTGTAACTAAAATTGAAAACTATCCTTTTTTGTAAAACTCTATCAAAAGTACCCAAATTATGTGTTTTGGACCATAATACCCTTTCTTAACAAAATTTCTCCATTAACCATATAGTTAAAACTAATTAATACTTCAAAATAGAGTAAATCATGCATTTCTTATCAAGCCCATCACACTTCCGTAACAATAAATTCTATATTAATACCAACTTTCATACCTTCTTTGACCGATAAGCTGTCGGGTTGTATCCACCGAAATTTTTAGGGACCACGTCCAACCACCAGGAACACCTTATGGATTCCAGACGCAGATTCCTTCAACAGCTTTCAGCACAGCCCTCGTTCGTTTCCTACCCGGGGCGTATAAGTATTTTGGTTGGTAAAAATAAAGAAAATATAAATCCAGAAGAGGATGAACAAAAGCCCAAATCTTATTAAGGAATTATAAATATATATTACATACTAATTTAATCTCCTTTAGGGAGGAGACTAACTTGTTTAGCTACCTATGGTAGCGAGAACTACTATCATAAACTAGAAAGAGGAAAGATTACAATGTTTATTGTTGGAGAGAAGTAGGAGAATTTTCGATGATCTCTACTCTCCCCAATGGCTTGTTTATATAGGAGGTTGGAAGACTCCTCCCTCCTTCAATAATTGCCTCGGATGCTTTATCCGTCAATAATGCTTCTTCACGTGAAGCTGGGTCCGGATAATGCTGCCGACACAAACATCTCTTAGTGGCTGGACCCCTTCTTTGAATTAGAGGTCCATCTTTTAACTTTTATTCCACCGACGATTCTTTTTATGGTGGAACGTCTTTTTCTTCCACCCACCATTGTCGTTTTCTTTTTGGTGGGTGCTGCTTTATCAGATGCTTTCTTTTTTCGAAAGCATCTTCTGCTTTATCTTCACATGACCGCTTTATTTCTGTCGGCCATCTGTCTTTTTTGGAGGGCCCCTTGGAGCCTTTCCTTTTGGAGGAGTCTTCATCTCCTCATACTCTTTGGCTCGAAACTTCTTCTTATCCGGTTTAGGTAAGAAGCCTTTTCCGAACTCAGGTTCACGTTGGGCTGGACAATCTGAACATATCCTGGACGACCAATGGCCAACATGAGCCATATTGCAGAACTTGCGATGGGTCTCTTTACTCATCGCCATCTTGTTTTCCCACAGAAGAGTTCTTTTCCTCTCAAAAGCCTCTTCTGCAAACTTGGTTGTCTTCCCTGTCATAGTATTTAACAGGAAGGATCCATTCGCTGAGTTCTGAAAGAACTTGAATGGAAACTTGACTTTGTCCATCTCTGTAAGACACACCCATAATCCCCATGCTCGCCTCGTTGTTATTTGATCATCTGAGATTGCGGCGATCATTGGAATTTCACTAGTTGGTGCCTTGATTTGGTTGAAGGCATCCATTCGGGGTCTTCGTAGCCTTATGTAATGGAAGGCTTCGTGATTCCCCTTTCCTGCAGGTTCTGGGGCTGCACTTATGAAATACAGCTCCAATGTATCACCTCGGCAAAGTTGTTCGTTGTTTGCCCAGGTATCATAAACCGCTTCCTGGATCCATCGGGGTAGACCCTTAAGTTCAGGAAACGCTGGGGACGTAGTATAAAC
This sequence comes from Leonotis leonurus, assembly GCA_026898415.1. Classification (NCBI taxonomy): domain Eukaryota; kingdom Viridiplantae; phylum Streptophyta; class Magnoliopsida; order Lamiales; family Lamiaceae; genus Leonotis; species Leonotis leonurus. Next base: position 593,656 of record JAPKLX010000063.1, read on the forward strand.
TGAGGCAAGGGCCCCAAATTCATACCACTGCTTGACATCTTGGGGTTTTGATCCGGGCAGCATCCATACCCTTGGATATTTCCCCGAGCCATCAATCCTGGTATTACTAGGATTAATACCTACTCTTGTGAGTAATTTCTCCCAGCTCGCTTGATAAGCCTGTTCAGCAGAAGAGAAAATAATCAAATTAGTATTAGACTCAGATTTGCCTGTCATAGGCCTGAGGCTAATCTCTCCCTCTTTTACCCCAGAGGTGGAGGGTTGACATGATGGTTCAGACGGTGAAGTCTTAGCATCATCATTTCCTTGGGCCAGTGGTTCAGACTCCACCAGCTTAGGACTTGCTAGAGGGGTATTTGAATCCCCATCTACCGGTTTAGGTGCCGGAACACGAAACTCTGCTATCTCCAGAGGTTTTCTGGAAGCCCGCAGGATTGGCTTTTCCAGAGCCGACCATAACTGAGTACTGGTCAGCATACTAGCTCGTATTCTACCAGAGACTTTCGTCTTATCGGTAGCTTGCATCTTCCCCATTTGATCAGCATGGAGAACGCACTCGTCCCATTCCTCCAAGAGCATTTCCAAATTTTCTCGGAGATGCTTTTGGGCTAGCATGATGGATCTAACTTCAGCTGGCTCCATCTCTTGTCAGAAAATCTGCAAGAATATTTTCATGAGATTTTAACACGACAATATCATAAATATAATATTGACATAAAGCTTGCCATCTAAGTAACCTAGCATTTTCAGGTTTTGATGCTATGTTATTTCTTAGGAAAGCTTTAACCTGTGTATTATCAACTTTTAAAGTGAATTTCTTTGCTAATAAAAATAAAGGCCATTTTTTAAAAGCCTTTACTACTGCAAAGAATTCCTTCTCGTTGATATGCCATCTTATGGCCTCATTTTCTGAGAATAAACCACTACAATATCTGCAAGATTCTTCTCCATAAGGAGTGATCTTCATGAGGACTGCTGCCCACCAATGATCACTCGCATCTGTATAGAGGACCAGATCATCCTCATCCTGTGGAATAGAAAGCTTTGGGAGATCTTTACATTCCTCCTTTAGCTTTTTCATTCCCTGTCGATGTTCTTCCGTCCATATAAACGGAACATCTTTCTTTAGTAGATTACTAAAGACCTTCCTATGTTTCGCAAGATCTTTGATAAACATTCCTGCGAAATTAACAACTCCCAGAAAACTCTGAAGTTGTTTCTTCTCTTTTAATGTTTCTGGAAAATCCTGGACCTTCTGCACAATATGATCTTGTAAAGTTATTCCAGACTCATCGATCTCTATTCCCAAAAACTCCATTTTTTGGGTCGCAATTACTGCCTTCTTCTCTGAAAGCACTAATCCTTCTTTATAACAAACATCTGCAAATAAATCAAGATGTTTGATATGTTCATCCATATCTTTTGATGTTATAAGTATATCATCAATATAGACAAACATAAAAGAAAAATAATCTTTAAAAAGATTATCCATCTTTCTCTGGAAAATCTGGGGAGCATTAGCTAACCCCATTGGCATTACGTTCCAAACGAAATGCCCCTGTGGTGTTGAGAAAGCTGTAAGTTTTTTGCTTTCTTCCTCCATGCGAATCTGGTAGAAACCTGACTTGCAATCAAACTTTGAGAAGACCTTAGCATTGCGTATGCAGTTAATAAGGTGATCTCTACTTGGAATAAAATATCCATCAAACTCTAGAATATCATTAATCCCTTTGTAATTAATGACAAGTCTAGGTTTACCTCGCTTGATCTCACCATGATTCCTTACCAGAAACCCAGGGCTACTGTAAGGTGAACTAGCAGGCTCGATCAACTTCATATCAAGATGTTCCTTGATAATAATTCTCATATCCTTCTGATCAATCAAGTTCATCAGGATAGGTCTGAATCTCACGAACTCATGCACCCTTTCCGGCTTCACCTTTAAGGTTGCTTTGAGTTGGTTCTTCTCCCACCAGGCCAAAGGATTCTCATTGTAGCATCTCGAGATCTTCCTTTTGACATCGGCAAGGGACACCTGCATTTCAACCCTAATTTCTTTGTTAGAAATCAAAGCTGCTTTAAGGATCTGGATTTCCTCCTCTTGAAGATCATCCTCCCGGATGCAGCTAAGCACTGCTTCGCTAAATCTTCTTTGATCCTTCATTTTTGGATGACGAAGTTTGCCTTCATCATTCATATCACCACGCTTGCTGCGAAAGGCTACGGGAATCTGTCGATTAAACGCCTTCCTTAGCCTTTGAACAATGATTTTATGCTCACAATTGGTTGTGAACACTAATCTTCTTCGCTCATTGTCCTGCGTGTATCGTTTGAGCATCTGTAGGAAATTATTTCCTAACAGAACATCAGCTCCCGTATCATGAAAATACATCGGTGGAGTTTTAACCTTATACCAAGGTGTTTGTCCCGCTCCTCCAATTAATATTTCCACTTCTTTTACTCCTTTGGATAAGAGTAAAACTCTTTTAGAGAAATCTCGGCCAGCGATTTGAGGTAAAATATCCTCAACTTCTTCTGGGAAAATTCCCCTTCTTGCTGTGCATATGCTTGCACCTGAATCAATATAGGCCGAGAAGTACTTTGCCTTATATTTTTCATATAACACTCCCACTGGAATGTATATCGAGAAAGGACTTGTCATACGATTAGGAGTCGTCTTTCTTCTATCGTAATCATCATCCCTTGGTCCATCGGTTTCCAGGGCTTGAATCTTTCCAAAAAATCCCGCCCTAGAATCAGAACATCTTCTCGTCCTGCTCTGCCTTTAACCTCTACCATAAAACCCCCTAGGTCAAGGGTTCCATTGTAATGGTTAACCTTCGGCTGCTGGAGATAATATAAGACACTACATGGAAAGTTATTTTCCCATCTTGTAGCATCAAATCTAGTTGTCATCCCTCTCCATCCCTCTGGACATTTCAGATTGACTGAAACTTGAGGATTCCCTGGGAATTGGGGCTGACTTTCTTGGATAAGTTTCCTCCCAAAGGGTTGAGATATAATTCTATCTCCTTGGAAGGATAGTCTTCCTGAGCTTATCTTAAGACTTTGATCATGTCTTATGACTGACCTCTCTTGAATTCGAATGTTGACCTCCCTCCTTTGTGGAATCTCCATTCTATCGGGACCAATTGCTGTAGTCACCTTCTTGAAGATATCAGATATTTCGATAAAAGGCTTTCCCAAGAATAACTCCGTATGATGGGAGTTGGAAAGTGCATACGAAATCTGATATGTTATCGAATAAGGTGTATTTCCCTCATCCAATAACTCCTTCCTTTTGAAGTCCTGATATAGCGTCAGAGCTTTACTGAAACCCGAGTCGTTGAGATTGTATGCAATCTTAGGATATACAATCCCCACAACTTGGCCTGCACAAAGATTCCCCGTGATGGTTCCCATCACCGAATCTTGTAGGTTTCTGATTCTCCTATCACATATGGCTATGTCGATTGGAGCATCAATTCCTGTGAACATCGTGGATTTGAGAACCAGTTGAATTGCCCCGATATGAATCCATCTCATCTTTTCGGCAATTTCTGGTTTAAGTTTCTCCAAATCCTCACGTATGTCGCTTGCTGGAATCAATTGCATCTCCACTTGATTCCCCGTAAACTCGATCGGAAGCGACATCTCTCGTCTAGTGATTCCGTAGACGATATGATGTTTCCTTCTTCCCAAACTGAAATTCCTTAGAACTTCGTCTAGGTTGCTGGCATTAAAACCTTGATACTTCTGAATGTTCAAGGTTTTCTTCATGATTTTGTCAATCAGGTTTGGCGAGATCATCGTTCGACTGGAAAATCCAGTTCGATCCTCTTTCTCCTGATGACAAGACTCAGCTTCAGTCTGAAGATTCTGTAGATCCATCAGAATCTCCATCCCTACTAAGAATCTCTTCTTGCTCATATATACTCTCGTCTGAGGGTATATCTTCAAACTGGTATACTTGAACCAATTCTTGGTAGTATATGGCATCTTCGATGTCCGGAGTAGACTCGAACCTTCGCATGCCTCTCTGCTCGTTATCTGGGCAATTTGTTGAAATATGCCCCTTGGCTCCACAGGTCCAGCAATTACAATCTTTAAAACTTTCATTGGCTCTGGTATGAGCTTTTCTAAAAGTTTTCTTTGCTGGAGTTCTTGAACTGGATCCTTGGAACGAACCCCTGCTTCTGGCTGGTTCGCTTCTTTGTCCAGTTTTGTATGATCTAGCCTTCTGTCTAGACCACATCGTCCTTGGCCTCCAAGATCTTCCTCTTGGATTTCTTTCTTTGGAATAGGGTTGGTACCTATTCTTTCGTCTTTTTGTTATTGATGGCTCGCCTCCAATAACCACTGGAAGATCATTATCTTCACAGTTTAGATGAGCTGCTTTGTTGATTCTTCGCAGCTTCTTCAGGTTTTTCTGAGCAGTGGCTTGCTGACACCACTCTGAAAGCTTTTGATGTACATAAGACATCCTTTTGGCGATGCTGTCACTGCCCTTGGGGATATAATCTCTTATCATCATCTCCTTCCACGGACTTGGAAATTTCAAGAAGAAAATTTCCTTAGCAATCGTCTCATCAGCCTTTGACTGATGCTGGTAAATGGTAAAGAGCTGAAGAAATTTATTGAGCGCCTTTGGATCCAAGACTGTAAGTCTTAGATTATACAACGCCAATAAATACTTTCTTCTTTTCTCTCTATCGAATCCCTCGTAATATCCTTCTCCGATGAAATGGTCTTTGAAGAGGACACTCATTCTTCGGATAATCTCCGAGTAGGATTCCACCTCGAAGCATTGATTTCTTACTTCGAGGTGTAATCCTTCCCAGGCGATTTTTACTACGCCTGCGAGACTGGTTTCAAGAATCTTAACCAATCCTTCTTTGTTAACGTCGAGAGTAGCTGCTGCAATCCGCATTGCTCCTCCCCACTCGTCGATCACTGATTCTCGATCTTTGAAACTGACTTCATCAAGATCAAGCATTACGCCATATGGATGGATGGGATCCAGGGTAGCCTTTCCAACCGGTGAATCTTGGATTCGGGGTTGTCGTCTCCTTCTGGTTCTCTCCATCAGTATGGCCTCATCTGGTACCGTAGAGGTATATGATGGTCCAGCATGGAAATCACGAGCTTCTCTCATGACTTCTTCAGGTGGTGGTGGTACTTGCTGATTTAATGGTACGGCAGCATGTCCCTCCATGGTGTGCGCCACCTGTTGTTGGTTCATCTTGAGATCAACCACCTTCATGTTAGCAAAAGATTCTGCTAACTCTTGTAGATCTTCAAGTCCGATTCTTTCAAGGTTACTCATGATTTTTCACCTTGAAATAATCGTACATATCTTTCCACTTGAGGATCTTTTCCTTTATCCTTCACGGGTAGAGGATATTTTGGCCCTTCGGGGAATAGCATCCGGTTCCTTCTTTCGGGAAGAGATCTGTTCTCCAATTGGCCAACTCGACTTTGAATATCTTGCAAGATGGTTAGGATCTCATCTTGTTGACTTGATATTCTTTTTATCTCCTGGGGTACATTAATTAGGCAATTGCCATAATTTTGTACCGTCTTCTGGATCTCCCTTAAATCGACGGAGAATTTTGATATATCGGGGTCGATTTCTCGGAAGACTGGAGTAAACTCCCTCCTGTCTTGACTCATTAGAAATGGGTTGAATGTCCCATTTCCATTTGTTGGTGTACCTCTCCTTGAAGTAAGAGGTTTGCCACCTGTAGATCTTGGTATCTACTCATCATGGAGAGGATACTCGATTTCTCGGTGGTAGATAAAGGACCGTGAGTCCCTTCATCTAACTTGTTGGACCAAAAGAGATATTTCTCTTGGTGTTGTCTGTCCATAATCTCCAATAGTTGGAGAAAATTCCTGTAACTAAAGCATCTCGGACAAGCGTCCGGATCCATATTTTCTCTTGGAGTCTCCTCCGTTAGGAAATAATTAAATGCAATAAATAAATATAATTCCTTAATAAACCTAGGGCTCTGATACCATTTTCGAAGCGTTTGTATAATGCCAAAATTTTAACTCAAAACATGCAAATAAATGATCAACATGTTCTAATTTCAATAAGTAATATGCTCAAATATGTAAATAAAAACCTGGTCGTAAAAACCAAAAATCCGGTCGTCAAAACCCGGCCACTATTCCAAAACCCGGTCACTATTCATCAAAACCCGGTCACTATTCATCGACCAGATTTTGATATAAAATGAAAACCTTCCGAATTTCTAATTTTTTATTACCATCTTAAATTATTTTGAGCATCTTACTAATTGAAATCATTTTGAAATACTAATTATAATTAACCATATATGTAATAGAGAAATTTGTCTTTAATTAAGCATTTTAATCATGGGCAAAATAGTCTTTTTGGGCACTTTTCATAGACTTTTACAAAAGAGGGCACTTCTCATTCATATGTTATAGAAGAGGGCATATTTCATAAATAACTCTAAAATATTTATATAATAGTATATATTTTATTTAAATATATTTTTACATATAAATTTTCAGTGTTCCATAAGAATATTATAATGGATATTAACTTTTCGAATTTTAATATATGATTTTTTTTTCATGACACTAGTTAATAATTATTTTTATTTAAAAAAAATACTAATTTTTAATAAAAAAAATTATTTGGTGGTTATGTGATGAGTACCCTCCTCATCTTATGTGTTTCTTGCTCGACACTCGTCCTGATTTTAATAGGAACAGGAGAACTTAGTTTTTTTTATAGCTGTGCTTTTTATTAGGGGTGAGCATTCGGTCAGTTCGGTTACAAACCGAACGGAACCGAACAAAATCGAAATCGAATTGGTCATAAAAACTCAAACCGAACCGATTTAGGCCCTCATACCGAACCAAACCGTTTTTTTTTTAAATCCTATAAACAAAAACAAGGAATGGACACACCTTAATTGTGCCTTGCTTCTGCCCAGTGGCCCCAATACAATTTCATCCATATATCACAAACTCCAAACCAAATTAAAACTTAAAGTATTCAAATCCATAAACACCAAAAACAAAATACTAAACTCCCAATCCATAAACAAATAAAAACTAAAGTGTTCAAATCAACAAGCAATTCACCAACAATAAAGTGATCCATCCTATCCATCCGTCTCCATGGAATCCAAAGTGTTCTCGTTGACATCACTTGCACCAACATTCTTCATAGCTACAAAAATAAAAACAAATATACAATAGTCAAATACGAGATTAACTATTTGGGGAATATAACAAAATATTGAATAACTAACCTTCCTCAAGTTTTGGAATGCTTTCCAAATCTTCTTCAATTGACTTTATTTGTCTTGATCTTCTAGTCCAATCTTGAGTGCGTATAAGACACTCAACAATCTTAGGAGTTAAAGAACTCCTAAAAGGATCAAGCACTCAAGTTCTGGAGCTAAAGGCGGACTCCGAGGCTACCGTTGAAATTGGCATTGCCAATACATCTCGAGCAAGACGTGAGAGTATGAGATATCTATGCTCATTAATCTTCCACCAATTTAGGATATTCAAATCTTCCTTTTCCGTTGTAACATCATTCTTGTCTTCAAGGTAGATATCCAACTCACTCTTGCTTGCCGAGCCATCCTTTTGCTTTTTTTACTTCTTGAACATATCACCCATACTCTCTACTTCAACTAAGGGATCAACGTTGGCCGTAGGAGTTGAAGATTGTATGTTCTCATGCCCGTGCACCGTTGTATCACCTCGAGATTGATATATCTCCTTGTAAGCATCCAACAAATCATTCATGACATCCAATATATCTTTGGCCATCTCTTTGCCATCCTTTTCCCCATACTCTTGAACAAGCCCATATTCAATGAACTCAAACTTATATGTTGGATCTACAACAACAGCCACATATATAAGTTTGTTCATTTTTTCGGATCTCCCCAATATTTCTCGACCTTTGCCAACATCTTCACACCCATTGTCTTTACATCTTGTTCATCGTGATGCATCCACTTCTTCAACAACAACTTCACTCTAGAAACTTCATCATAAAACTTGTTCGAGGTGACATACAATGAGCCTGAAATTCTTATAGTAAGATGATAGAAAGTAGCTAAAAGATCAACCATCCTTTTGACATTTTCCCAATCCAAACTTGTTGGTGCCCCATCCGGGAGGTCCAATCGAAAGTATGGATCTTGCTCTTCAAATCGTTCAAAGACTTTTTGAAACTTATATGCAACACTCAACATCAAATATGTACAATTCCATCTAGTGCACACATCAAGACACAACATACTCTTGCATTCAATATTCTCAACTTCACAACATTCCTTAAATCGTGCCAATCTAGCTGGAGACTGTCTCACAAACCTAACGACATCCCTAACTTTGTTGATTGATGGATTTACTTCTTTCAATCCATCATTCACTATCAAAGCAATGACATGAGCAATGCACCTCACATGTAGAAACTTCCCATTCACCAATGTAGCCCCCTAGCACTCAATCTAGATTTCAAATACTGAATGCAAGTGTCATTTGATGATGCATTATCAACTGTGATTGCAAACACTCTTGCAATTCCCCATTCACGAAGGCAACTATCTATTTGTCTACCCAAATCCTCACCCCTATGACTTTCAATAGTGCAAAAGTTAATTATCCTTTTATGATATCTCCGATTATTATCAATAAAATGAGCAGTGATGCACATGTAATTCAGATGCTGCAGTGAAGTCCATGTATCTGTAGTAATACACACACTTTGACGTGTTTTTCTAAAATACTCCCTCACTTTTAACTTCTCATCCAAATACAGTTGATAACAATCCCTAGACACTGTCCAACGTGAAGGAATTTTAAATTTTGGCTGTAGAGCAACAACAAATTCAATGAATCCTTCCCCCTCAACATGCCTAAAGGGCAATTCATCCTTAATAATCATTTTTGCCAATTTCTTTCTACACAACTCTTGATCAAATTTCCAATTAGAGAGACTACCTAATGCCTTGCCCTCAACAGTTTCATCATGTAACGCCCCCATTCTTTAAACAAGGACATTACGAAAAACTTTACTTTTCTTTCATCATTTAATATTATAAATGATATTATAAATTATGTTTTAAGATAAGCAGCGGAGAGTATAATAAAAATTTTACAAACGGACGGCATATCCCCTATAATTATGTATATGCCACCCTGAAATAATGACCACCAGCAGCAAATCACAATACCAAATAGGGACATAGCCCTCATCAAAAATATACACATATCAAAATGTCATTACAAGAACAATTTTGTTTAGTTAACCAAAACTAATTAATTTTGTTTTCAACCAAATATTCACATATACATAAAAGCTGAGAGAATGTTCATAGGGTCCACTTCCATCTGCTCCAGTCGTCGAGCCTCTCAGCCTGCAAAATATGACAACATGTGGGGAACGTGAGTATGCAAGCACACTCAGTGGAGAATACACTGCAAGCAGTTATAACCAATTGTGCAAGTCACATAGCATAATGAACAACTTTAATTATCTTGTCGGCGAGACTAGTCTCTACCCTCGAGGGTGCTTTATACGCCACACATGCAATGATTCGCCACACAGGCCACAATACGCCACACATGCAAGAATACGCCACACAGGCCACGCCACACATGAAAGAATACGCCACACAGGCAAGTTCATTTGAATGCAACAGACACAACAATGATTATAACCATCAACTTACAGATAGCGTAAGTGACGATGTTTCACAAAGACTTCTAACTTGTTTGGTTGTACGGCTTGAGCTCTGGATACGGTGCCAGCTAGCACTTTAAATAACTTTAACTTATTACACCTTGAAAGTATAAACTTATTATAACTTAAAACTCATATCATTTGAAATTATACAAAACTCGATTTATACATATATGTAGTTCTTGAGACTACAACACATTCTAATTGAAGATTATGAAATTAATATAGCAAAATAAAATAAGTTTAGAGAATATTAATAAATAAGTTAAGTAATATTTCTCAATTCAAAATATAAAACATAGAATGCAAATTACTATATTCCGAACTTAAACCACAAGTTTCCGACGTCAATTATGGACACTCGGTTTATCGGTTTCCAAAAACATAACCTCGAGTATATATTCTAAGAATTGGACTATAAAACTCCTAAAGAAATATTTTGGATTCAGCATCGATTTGAAGCCAGAAAATCATACTCAAATCGCGCAGCACTTGCAGCGCGTAAAATTGACACCCTAACTTCGTCAGGTCATAACTCCCTCGTCCGAACTCCGATTTCCAATCCGAAGGTACCGTTAGAAAGAAGACGAAAAGATCTTTAAAATGGTATCTAATATGATGGATTTTGAATAAATAAAACGGACAAAAATCAACTCGCAACCTGCTGCCCTGTTTCTGCCGAAAATGGAAAATTTAATTCATCGATTTTCGTCGACATATTAACGACAAACCATGGCAGCAGCCCCGCTGCCGCCTCCGCCTCTCCTCCACCGGCGACCCTTCCTCCATACACAACCCTAACCCAACTCACCATAACCATGAATTCCATATCATATACATACATACTCACATAAACACATAATTAAACACCATTAATTACTAATTAAGAACATAATTAAAGGGATTACCTCCAATTCTTGAAGAGAAGAAGAAAAATTGAAAGAGAGAAAGGGAGGAAGTGGTCGTTTGTGAGGGGTAGACAAAAGAGTGTTTGAAATGCTTCTACACACTTCTATATATATATATATATTATATTACTTAGCCATTAAGAAAATAAAATATCTTAGATATTTATAAAAAAATCTTAGATATATTTCTTAAATATCTTCTAATATTTATTTATAAAAATATATATTTTGCTAGGGCACATCCCGGCTCTAAGTCGAACAACCTGTAAACATTCAAAATCGAATCCGTTAGTTTCAAAATCATCTAAAAATAATTCAATTCGTATTCCTCTATTTTTTTTAATCGGTATAACTTACCAAAATAACATTAATAATAACTTTAAAAGTTTGGGGTATTACAATCTACCACCCTTAAAATAATTTCGTCCTCGAAATTATGTCGGGAAAAATATATACAATACAAATAATATCAAACTTAACAATGCAACATATTTTGTCCCTTTATGGACAAATTTTCATACTTTAAATGATTCTTCTTAATACAACCAGCTTTTAAACATTACCCCGACACCATCTCTCATTTCTTTTTCATTTCACTTCATGTCATACTCACATACCTTTAACATTTAAAAACAAATCCATTTTCATAAACATAATTACCTGAGAGTCGACGTTGAGCAGCGGTCATGACCCAAACATTCTCTCAACTTAAATAGAAGTTCAACTTCTTATCACACATATAACATGTTCATACAGTAAGCAAGTCTACAGGAACGTAAACCTGCTCTGGTACCACTCTGTAACGCCCCCATTCTTTAAATAAGGACATTACGAAAAACTTTACTTTTCTTTCATCATTTAATATTATAAATGATATTATGAATTATGTTTCAAGATAAGCAGCGGAGAGTATAATAAAAATTTTACCAACGGACGCCATATCCCCTATAATTATGTATATGCCACCCTGAAATAATAACCACCAGCAACAAATCACAATGCCAAATAGGGACACAGCCCTCATCAAAAATATACACATATCAAAATGTCATTACAAGAACAACTTTGTTTAGTTAACCAAAACTAATTAAGTTTGTTTTCAACCAAACATTCACATATACATAAAAGCTGAGAGAATGTTCATAGGGTCCACTTCCATCTGCTCCAGTCGTCGAGCCTCTCAGCCTGCAAAATATGACAGCATGTGGGGAACGTGAGTATGCAAGCACACTCAGTGGAGAATACACTGCAAGCAGTTATAACCAATTGTGCAAGTCACATAGCATAATGAACAACTTTAATTATCTTGTCGGCGAGACTAGTCTCTCCCCTCGAGGGTGCTTTATATGCCACACATGCAATGATTCGCCACACAGGCCACAATACGCCACACATGCAAGAATACGCCACACAGGCCACGCCACACATGCAAGAATACGCCACACAGGCAAGTTCATATGAATGCAACAGACACAACAATGATTATAACCATCAACTTACAGATAGCGTAAACCCCACCTCGTGACGATGTTTCACAAAGACTTCTCACTTGTTTGGTTGTACGGCTTGAGCTTTGGATACAGTGCCAGCTAGCACTTTAAATAACTTTAACTTATTACACCTTGAAAGTATAAACTTATTATAACTTAAAACTCATATCATTTGAAATTATACAAAACTCGATTTATACATATATGTAGTTCTTGAGACTACAACACATTCTAATTGAAGATTATGAAATTAATATAGCAAAATAAAATAAGTTTAGAGAATATTAATAAATAAGTTAAGCAATATTTCTCAATTCAAAATATAAAACATAGAATGCAAATTACTATATTCCGAACTTAAACCACACGTTTCCGACGTCAATTATGGACACTCGGTTTATCGGTTTCCAAAAACATAACCTCGAGTATATATTCTAAGGATTGGAATATAAAACTCCTAAAGAAATGTTTTGGATTCAGCATCGATTTGAAGCCGAAAAATCATACTTAAATCGCGCAGCACTTGCAGCGCGTAAAATTGACACCCTAACTTCGTCAGGTCATAACTCCCTCGTCCGAACTCTGATTTCCAATCCGAAGGTACCGTTAGAAAGAAAACGAAAAGATCTTTAAAATGGTATCTAATATGATGGATTTTGAATAAATAAAATGGACGAAAATCAACTCGCAACCTGCTGCCCTGTTTCTGCCGAAAATGGAAAATTTAATTCATCGATTTTCGTCGACATATTAACGACAAACCATGGCAGCAGCCCCGCTGCCGCCTCCGCCTCTCCTCCACCGGCGGCCCTTCCTCCATACACAACCCTAACCCAACTCACCATAACCATGAATTCCATATCATATACATACATACTCACATAAACACATAATTAAACACCATTAATCACTAATTAAGAACATAATTAAAGGGATTACCTCCAATTCTTGAAGAGAAGAAGAAAAATTGAAAGAGAGAAAGGGAGGAAGTGGTCGTTTGTGAGGGGTAGACAAAAGAGTGTTTGAAATGCTTCTACACACTTCTATATATATATATATTATATTACTTAGCCATTAAGAAAAGAAAATATCTTAGATATTTATAAAACAATCTTAGATATATTTCTTAAATATCTTCTAATATTTATTTATAAAAATATATATTTTGCTAGGGCACATCCCGGCTCTAAGTCGAACAACTTGTAAACATTCGAAATCGAATCCGTTAGTTTCAAAATCATCTAAAAATAATTCAATTCGTATTCCTCTATTTTTTTTATCGGTATAACTTACCCAAAATAACATTAATAATAACTTTAAAAGTTTGGGGTATTACACATCACCTTCACGAATTGTTTGTAATGACAATTGTGATTGCTTTAGATCTATACTACATGGATGCTTCTTGCAATTAGTGAGATGATTCCTAAGTGTTGACATGCCATAATTCTTACTACTAGATGCATAAAGCATACCACAATAGTTTCACTTTGCTTTCCTGTCAGTCCCTTCACCCTCAACAGTGAAATGCTCTCACACGTTCGATCTAGGCTTCATGGTCCTTTTCTTAGTGTTGGTGTTGGAAGTTGTCGATTCAACAACAGTTTCATCTTGAGACTTCTCTTTGGAGTTTACTTCTGCCATCTGTAAAGATGGAAAGTTCAAATAATCAAAATTAACATATAGATAAAAATAGAACTCATAGCTCATAGAATAATAATCAATAAGCTAATCATACATATGACATCACTCAATCTGTTATGATGGAAACTAATTGGACACTCGAGTTTGGATGAGGAGGCGAGAGCGCCGAGAGGGGGGCTGAATGCTTGACTGGACGTCGATGGCCTCGCGGCGGCGGTGGAGCAACGCTGTGTGCTGCTCGGGGGATACAGGGGCTTCGCATCGGCGTGGGGAGCTCGTGATGGGGTGGCTGAGACGATGGCGTCGACGTCGACGGTGGAGCGTCACCGGTGTAGTCGGAGACGGATGAGAAAGAAGCGCAGTTGATGGCGTTGAGGCCTGAGGGAGAGGCGCAACACCTGTTTCTAGGGTTTTTGATTTTTGAATATAGTCTAAATTATCTATTTTATGTTTTATTTATTATAAATAAAATATTTATATAATATTATTTATATATATTAATATATATAAATCTAATTCGTTTCGGTTTGGTTTTGAACCGCCAAATTTTGGCCAAATCAAACCAAATCGAATAACAGTTCGGTTTGAGAATTTCAAACCAAACCGAAACCAAAGTGCTAAAAAACCGAACCAAACCGCCAAATTCGGTTCGGTTCGGTTTGGTTCGGTTATTAGGTTCTGGTTTGATTTTGCTTAGCCCTACTTTTTATAATACCATTATGTCCAGTTAAATGAGTTAGTATTTTAAAGGTAAAGTTTTTTCATTGGAAAAGTAGTCACTTTTAATAAGACGGTCCAATGAATCACCGTGACCACTTTTAGCGGAATGGTGGAGTGCTATAATTTATATTTTTTTACATTATATTTTTATATATAACAATCATCCTTTTTAACATTTATATTTTATCATTTATTCACTACAAATGAATAGTAAATCAACGACTAATTATTTCGTCGTTATATCAAAAATTTTCGTCGTTAGATCGACTTAACGATGGATCAACGACGAAAATCTGCCGTTGTTGAATTGCTGGTCGCTAAGCTGGATTAACGATGGAATTTGAGTCCGTCGTTGATCACCGACGGATTAACGACATAAGAGTCCGTCGCTGATCAACGACGGACTCATATTCCGTTGTTGACCCAGCTTCTCCCTTTCCATCGTTGATCCGTCTCTAATCCGTTGTTATTTTTGTATTTTTTTTTAAATTTATATATTTTTTATTTTTTTCGTATCCGAACTTGTAATCAACACAATCATCTCCAATCCAATTACACATATACAATGTCAATCCAATAATTAATATACGATACAATACGATAGTTAATAATTAACATCTCACATAAACGTCAATAGTAATATGTTCGATAACATATATAATTCAATATATGTTTTACGAATAATTTAGAAATGAAATTAAATCACTGATAAACTCCACAACATACTCTACGACAACTTTGTAGCCACCTCTATGTCTGATGATACCCGTACCGGGCCCATCTGGCTCTGTCATCTTGTTTCTCCTAGCAATTGCAGCCTTCTCCACCACATCCTCCCTCTCCTAATAAGCTAACCAACCAGGCCATGCTTCCTCAGGGATGTACGGTGGTCTGTCTCTCTTCTTCAATGTGCATACCAAGTCCTTATACCTTATCGACGCATTCTCAAACCATTTCTCCAACACACTTGCATCACTCAATGTTGGGGCCCAAACCAACTTTTTCTGCAAAATTCAAATTGATAAGTCATGTTTCAGTTTAATTAGCAGTTTTAATAAGAAATGTTGGGAACCCCACAATAAATTAGTTTTGATGATGTTCTCTCGAAAACGCACTTAGATTTAATCATGTTGTGTTAGACCTCAATCTGTTCTTCGTGTACCAGAACACTAAAACATAAAGTGTATCTGATAGAGAACTGATCTTGTCCTGTTTTAGAAAAAGACTTTAATTGTAAATGATTTAATCCTACATAAGTCTTTCTACCTTCTAATAGTTAGTGAACCAGATCAAATTGAAGAAAGCAGAAGACTCATTAGAATGGTCACTTGATCAACTTTTTCTAGAATACTCAGAAGAACCAACCATGCTTTGGAGCATACCTTCTGAAGGATCAGATCGACTATGACCAGATCGATATCAATCTGGTGTGACCAGATCGAAGTTTAGAGTTGGAACCAGATGATATCAGATCAACTAATGGAGAATCCCAAAACCATTGACACATCACTCGCACTATCAAAGAAAAAAAGAGAATCAATCTATACACGAAGAAGGAAAATAGTATCTGTCAACGATCTGCTTTCCATATTTGAAGATTATGTTAAACTCTTCAAAAGGCAAGAAGAGATGAGTTAGAGATGCACTATCTTTGATTGGTAAATTATATTTACTCCAAATCAATCAAGCC
The DNA here is from genome assembly GCA_026898415.1 of Leonotis leonurus. Classification (NCBI taxonomy): domain Eukaryota; kingdom Viridiplantae; phylum Streptophyta; class Magnoliopsida; order Lamiales; family Lamiaceae; genus Leonotis; species Leonotis leonurus. Next base: position 609,853 of record JAPKLX010000063.1, read on the forward strand.
TAATGGTTAGAATTTCAAAGTTCTACACCTATAAATGCTTGGAATAAAGACTGGAAAATAGAGAGAATTATCTACGATCAACAAGTTGTTACTATGCTCAAAAATCATCTCATCTTACAAAGCATTCACACGAGAAAATTTCAAATCACCAGATCTTGTTCTAAGCCGTTCGTGATCGAAATCACATCAACTCGATTCAAGTCTATCTTATCGAGAAGAAGGAAGGAGATCTTCGCTAGCTAGTAGTTTTCTAGTGGATTGACGTGAAGAGATCCAGTTACAGTAATTTTCTGTAAGTTGTAAAGGGACACGACCCTTTATTCGTGCATAAGTTTCAATCAGATTGTGTTCGAAACTTGTGGCTCATACTCAGCGAGTATAAACAAGAAGAGTATCCTAGTAGTGGATATCTAATCCAGTTTGGATTAGACCGTGGACGTAGGGGGTTTCCCAAACCACGTAAAAACAACCGCGTTATTTACTTTCTGCATTTTATATTCCAGTTGTTATATTCACTAACCTGCATTCTCATTCAAAACTGCATTCTTAATCAATCTGCTTAAGTTTTTTTGAAAAGGTTTTCTAATCAAAGAGCACAGACTAAGTCCACCATAATTCCGCACACAACGCTCTGCTAGAGAATAAGATCACTCTTGATCTCTGCCCAATGTTATTCACTTGAGAGGTTCTACCTAGACAGAACGAGATTGATATGGTTATCGAACTGGTCTGTCACAAACAGCGATCTGTTTTTCAGAAAGCTTAAATCTCTCTAAGTAATTAGTCAAGTAAACTGAAAAATTTGCATTTGGTGTATTCCCCTCCCCCCATACACCAAACCTTTCTCTTTCGGGACCAACAAGTGGTATCAGAGCAGTGGTTCATAGGACCATTGTTTCTGCTTTCACAAGGGTGAATCATGCGTGGTCAACTTGAATAGATCTAGGAAAACTTTGTTTCATTCACTTGCATACTATTTGTCATCATGGAATCTTATGTCATCAGAGCATGTGAAGAATTCTCAATTCAAGGATACAGAGAATGGAGTTTCAGAATCAAGATGTGTCTCAAGGCTCATCACTGTCTGATATGGAAAGTGATCGAAGAAGGGCCATTAGTCATTTATGAAGAATCAACCCGTATCACGGAAACTGGAGTAGTCAAGGAGAATGTATTAAAAGACCCCAGAAAGTACACATCTGAAGAAAGAAGAGAAACAAATCTTGATGACTTTGCCAAATGAATCATCTCCAGTACTGTAAAAGGATTTCATCTAGCTAAGATCCAAGATCTTGACACAACCAATGAGATGTGGGAAGCTTTGAGAGAACTAAGCCTAGGTTCTGAAGCAATGATCGAGAACAAGCTGTCACTAGCGTGCAACAAGTTCGATGAATTCAAGATGAAACCTGGAGAAACCATCGAGCAGATGAAGAACATGTTCATAGAAGTGTTACTTGAAGTGTCTGCGTTTAATAAAAACAAGTACACACAGAGAGAGAGAAGAATCTTAAAATTCTCAGAGCGTTACCACCAAGCTAGGAGATCTACTCAGCAATGCAGCCACTACGTGCTGATTTCAACAATTTATGTGTTGAAGCTCTATTTGATCATCTGGCTGTTCACGAATGTGACATCAGAAGGATACATAGATCAGATCACTCTTCAAGCAAGAAGAATGAAAACAATTCAAAGAAAGAGAAAGAGACCGCCTTCAAAGCGAAGTGCAAAACGGATGAACCAACGCTAACTGCAGCACTAGAAGAAGGAGGTTACAATAAGCTACTCAAGAAATTTTCTATAATCGCCAAGAGGATGGACAAGATGGAAATCAGATCAAGAAAATATCGAAGGTTCTATAAAGATAACAAGGGTAGATACTAGAAGAACAAAGAAACAGAATGATCTGATGACAAAGCTGACACTAAAAGTAATGGTAAAACTTTTAACACTACTGACTATACATTTTATAGATGTGGCAGAACAGGTCATTTCAAGAAAGATTGTCCTGATTTGTCAAAAAGTCAAAGAGAAGAGCTAAGAGCAAAAAGAGATAGAAAACTCAAAGCTCAACGCAAAGCCATGATAGCTGAAGAAGACTCAAGCAGTTCAAGTCATCTATCTGATAGTTCATCAAATAATGATGAAGAATTCTATGCAGAAGAAACAGATGAAGATTGGGATGAATGCTACATGGGATTGGACAACGGACTTGAACAGAACGAGGTAAATTCTCATGCTTCTATGTCTTCAAATAAACTTGTCTATGATTCAGGAAATGAAGATGAACCAGAAGTTTCATGGGATGAAATTAATGAGATGTTGAAAAACTACACCAGCATAAAGAAGCTATTCTCTGAAGTCATAAAGGAGAATGACAAGCTGAATGAAACTGTGAAGTTCTTGAGTGAAACAAACACCAAGTTCTCTACACAAATAAATGGTCTTGGAGAACAGATCAAGACAAAAGATGCAGAAATATATTCACTCAACATAAAGGATGTAGTAGAAGAGAAATTGAAGAAAACCATGGAAAATATTACCAAAATCAACAAAAGTCAAGAACGAGCTGAAATGATCATCGATATGCAACAAAAGGGAAGAGCTGGCCTATGATACAATGGAAATTCCAGTGAGACTCAGTTTGTTGCTGAAAGAAAGAATATACCAGATCAAGTCAAGGATCTCAAGAACAAGAAAAGTCAACCCCAGAAGTTGATGATGAAGGAAACAGGAGATAACAGATACTATCAGAAGAAGAGTCAATCTGCTCACTATGAGAAAACAGATAAAAATCAGAAACAGAAGACATCTACCAAAACATCTTCAACCAATAAGAAGAAGATCGATTGGGATAACATTGAGAGAAATCATTCTTCTGTCTACAAAGCTATATCCAGAACAGATGATGTTGGAAGAAGGATTACATGCTATATATGTGTTTCTAACACCAAGTTAATCTGGATCCCCAAGGGAACATTTGCTACTAACCAAGAACCCACTTGTCGAAAGGACAACTAAACTTATTTATTGCAGGATCGAAGAACTGCAAGAAGAAGTAGAGTAGCAAAGGGAACAATCTGGATTATTGATAGTGGATGTTCAAAACATATGACATGTGACAAGAACGCTCTATCAGACTATGTAGAAAGAGAAGGACCACATGTAACCTTTGGTTGTAACTCAAAAGGCTACACCAGAGGCTATGGTAACATAAAAATTGGCAAGACCACCATTACAAACGTATCATATGTTGAGGGTCTTAGTCATAATCTGTTTTCAGTTAGCCAGTTTTGTGCTAATGGAAACCAAATCGTTTTTGATGCTAACAATTGTTTTGTGAAAAATAAGGAAGGAGATGAAACTCTTCTTATCGGAAAATTGCAGGATATATTGTATATTGTACAATGGGATAATCAGATCGAAACATGTCTGGTCACCAAGACAATATCAGAAACAAGCTGGTTATGGCACAAACGACTAAGCCACCTCAATTTCAAGTTCAATCAATAAGATTGCAAGAGAAAAGCTAGTCGAAGGACTACCAGAACAAGTATATGATAAAGATCATATCTGTGAAACGTGTCAAGCTGGGAAACAATCCAGATCATCATTTTCAAGCAAAACAACTCAGTCATCTACAAGGATCTTGGAGTTACTTTATTTAGACTTATTTGGTCCAGTCAAACCATTAAGTATAAATGGAAGGAAGTACACCTTAGTCATCATTGATGATTACTCAAGATTCACATGGGTTATCTTTTATACAAGAAGAAAGAAACATTGGAAAAGCTGCCAAACTTCGTCAACAAAATCACCAAGCAAAAGGAAACTTATGTTGCAACCATCAGAACAGATCGTGGAATAGAATTTCTAAACCAAAAGATTGAGGATTACTGCAACCAGATGGGAATCACACATCAAACATCTGCAGCGAGAAAACCTCAACAGAATGAAGTGGTTGAGAGAAGGAACAGATCGTTGAAGGAAGCAGCTCGCACAATGCTTAATGCAACCAGATTACCCAAAATTTTTTGGGCTGAAGCCATCTATACGACTTGTTATACATAGAACAGATCAGTGATTACCCTCAGACACGTGAAGACACCATATGAAGTCTGGAATAACAGAAATCCCAGGATACAATATTTTCATACTTTTGGTTGTATATGTTACATTCATAATAATGAGAAATCTCAGTTGAAAACCTTTGATAATAAAGTTGATCCTGGAATATTTTTAAGATATTCTGATATCAGTAAAGCTTATAGGGTTTACAACAAGATGACTCATATTGTGGAAATAACACCTCATATTATTTTTGATGAAAGTATTTTTGAACATAGAGAAGCAGGTGATGAACAGGTTCACAACCAGATTAACAACAAGAAAATAGAAGGAATACTATTAGAAAACATTCTAATCTGGAATACAACAGAAGAGAATGAGTTTGACGTTCCACCCAATGCTGAGACAACCAGTTCACAGCAAGGGGGAACATAACATATCGATCTAGATCAAACCAGATTGATCTCACCAGAAGGTAGTGAACCAGTGGAAGAAGGTAATAATGAACAATTTCAAGATCAACTTGAATAATCCAGAGATGTCAACAGCTGGAACAATAATCAAGATGTTGAGGTTGAAGAAGCAAAAGTTGAAAACCCTTTTCAAACATCTTTAACAGCACACCCTGAATTTGAGGATCCAACAGAGGAAGCTGAGCCTGAGATATCAGAAGAAGAGATGTCCAGCAGAAGAAGATGGATACAAGAACATCACCCTCCAAAACAGATTGTTGGGAACCCATCAGATCGTGTGAGGACCAGAAGAATGCATGGAGAAAGTGCACTTCTAAGCTGTTATCTATCTCGTGTTGAACCATTTGATGCTGATGAAGCACTACAAGATGCAGACTGAGTTATTGCTATGCAAGAAGAACTCAATGAGTTTAAAAGAAATCAAGTCTGGTATCTTGCAGATAGACCAAGACACCAGGGAGTAATAGGTGTCAAATGGGTGTTCAAGAATAGACGAGATGAAAATGGTGAAGTCGTCAGAAACAAAGCCAGACTAGTTGCTAAAGGATACAGTCAACAAGAAGGCATTGATTTTGATGAGACGTTCGCACCAGTTGCCCGATTGGAAGCAATCAGACTGTTTCTAGCATATGCAGCATACAAGAGATTCAAGGTGTATCAGATGGATGTCAAGAGTGCATTCCTAAATGGAATACTTGAAGAAGAAGTGTATGTTGAACAACCACCCGATTTTGAAGAAGGAAATCCAGACCAGAAGGTATACAGACTAGCTAAAGCTGTATACGGTTTGAAACAAGCACCCAGAGCGTGGTATGAAACACTATCAACATTCTTGCTGGAATCAAGATTCAGAAGAGGATCTGTTGACAAGACACTGTTCATAATCAAAGTCAAATATATCCTTTTAGTCCAGATATATGTTGATGATATCATATTTGGATCACAATCTGCTTATCTATGTGATAAATTTGCTGAACTAATGAAGAATAAATATCAAATGTCCATGATGGGCGAAATGAATTTCTTTCTAGGTTTGCAGGTGAAGCAGCTACCAAATGGTATTTTTGTTAATCAAACAAAGTATATCAACGATCTGATCACAAAATTTGGAGTCAAAAATAGTAAATTTGTCAAAATCCCAATGCAGACCAATGGGAAGATAGATCCCAATCCAGAAGGAAAACCAGCAAATATAACTCAATATAGGGGTATTATTGGCTCTCTGCTATATATACTTAACTGCTAGTCGACCTGACATTACTTTTGCAGTTGGAGTATGTGCTAGATACCAGGCCAACCCTAAGGAGTCTCATATGGAAGCTGCCAGGAAGATACTTAGATATCTTAAAGGAACAACACACATTGGATTATGGTATCCATGTGAGGACAACTTTGAGTTAACCGGCTATTCTGATTCAGATTATGCTGGATGCAAACTGGACAGAAAGTCTACTTCTGGAACGTGTCAGTTTCTTGGAAACAAGTTGATATCTTGGTTTTCAAAGAAACAAATATCTGTTACTACATCAACAACTGAGGCAGAGTACATGGCTGCTGGAAAGCTGTTGTGCACAAATATTGTGGTTGAAGCAGCAACTAAAAGACTAGGAGATCAATGTGAAGGAGATACCTATATTTTGTGATAGCTCAAGTGCCATCGCTATAACACAAAATCCAGTACTCCGTACAAGATGCAAGCATGTTGATGTGAGGCATCATTTTATTCTAGATCATGTGGAGAGGAAACACGTCTAGATCGAGAAGATACACACAGATGCACAACGTGCTGATATCTTGACAAAAGCTCTACCAGAAGAGAGATTCAAGATGCTATGTGGAAAGCTAGGGCTGCTAAACCTAGATGAAAGAACCAAGTCAATACTAGATTGACATAATCAGATCATGGAGCAGAACAATGAAAAACATAAGCACTAGCTTTGATAACCAGATCATTGTATCAAAGATGAGAGTATGACGCAAAATGAAAAACCAGATTGTCAACCAGATTGACAAGAAGCAGAATGATGCACATGAGGTGACAGAATATGATGAGATACCACCATGCCACGTGGAAATTAAATTTCCAATAAACGATTTCTTAGTTAAGGGGGAACTTGGAAATTAGAAGCGTCTCTGACACTAATTACCGCCTTAACTACGGTCTATAAAGCTATTTTCTGACATAGATTTGCTAAATCTTCCATAATCATGATGATCAACACACCTTTGGAAATTGTGATCGAGAAAATCTCTGCAAGAAAAGGAATACGGGAAGTTGCAGTGGATAAGAAGATTTACACGCTTCATCCTACAACCCTAGGATCTAGCGCGTACATCAAATGCGACGCAGGGTGGCAAAATGGAAAGCTGAAGCGGGAAAACCTAAAAAGGGAGACTCTCATCCAACCTTAAAATTCTTATCGCATTAATCTGAGTCGTTGATTATTTTCTTATATATATGTGTCGTACGTGCATTCAACTATTCACCTTACACTTTCATTGCACTGAGCACTACTCTCTTAAGCACTTAAGCAATTCTAGATTTTACTTTCTCTCGCAATTTTTTTTTCAAACTCTCTTCTTGATCATGGAATCTCAAACTTCCCTATTTTTACAACACATTGCTGAGGTTCAAAACTTTATTTCACCTGAACCATTCGCAGTTTTTGAAACCCATGGTTTTCGCAAATTGGAGCAGGTTTTCGCCATGATTAAGCGCTACAAAGGTTTTACTAGATATATTTATGGCAGTTTATATATGATTTGTATCTGGAACTTATATATGTATTTTCTTATATCATATCTATGGTGCTGTACTGGTTGGATTATGCATATTTTCCTGGATAACTAGTTGATGTTTATCTCTGTGCGTCCATTTTATTCTTATATGTCTTATATTATGCCTATATAACTGTTGATGATAATTTACATATTGGAATGCTTATTTCCATTTTAGGATTCCACCATATTGTCACTTCCCACCCTAAGTTGTATTTGGCAAAGCAAGCTTCCACGTTCTACTTGACATGGCAAGAAGACAAAGAGGGTAACGAGGCCAATGTCCTAATGCCCATTGGAGACAGGACAACAAAAACTACTTACAATGTCCTTGCGATGATCAACCAGGCCTATTGGTTGAAGGATGAAGGCATGACTTTGGATGAGATCACTCATGATCAACTCCAGGCGGCGGTGGAAATGGTGATGGTGATACCCATTACCTATACAGGGAGAATGTTTCACAAATCTCTACTACAACCGGGCTATAAGTTGATGTTCGAACTAGTTCAAAGGATCTTCCTCAACCATAGCGGTTCCTATGATCAAGTTACCCCAGAGAAGTTCCGTATCCTCATAGTCGTCGTTCTCAACCTCAAAGTCAACTGGAGCAGAATCTTGGTTGATTTGCTGACTAAGGAAGCCAAATTGGTAAAGTACACAAAAGACAACAGAGGGCAAGGTGTCTCTGTTGAGGTTCGAAGAAATTTGAGACACTCCATCAAGATCAGCTTCATGGTGAAGAAATTCTTCAAACAACAAGTATGGGAAGATGCCATTGAATTCAACACCCGACTTACCATACCCAAAGATCAACACCAGATCGAGATGTCCATGGGACTCACCCCAGCGTTATTCAACAAAGTCACTGACGAAGTGCATCACGCTGCACTTCTAGAGATGGGCAGTTCTAATCCTATTTGGATTCCACCCACTAGAGCTATTGAAAAACAGAAGGAGAAGGCAACCAAAGAGAAGGTGGTGCAGAAGGAGAAAGCAACTCGCAAACCACCCACTAAACGAGGAAGTTCTGTTGACACAGATACCTCCACATCCCAGCAATCTAAGCAGAAGAGGCGTAGATTAAAAAGGGTTCAAGATTCTCCACCACCACCTGCAGAAATTCCAAAAGAAACTGATGATACTCCCCAACCAGAACCTGAAATAAATCAACCAGAACGAGTTAGCCCAGAGCAGGCTAAGGCAGCACCACAACCAGAAGCACAAAAAATAGAACCAACTTTTGTTGAACCTGAATCTAGCTACAACCCACGTCAGGAGAAAGACTTCTCTCCGACCAGAACAACTACACCCTCACCTGCTAGAATGCAGAGAATTAGTGAGGAGGATGAAGAAGAAGTAGAATCAGCTGATGAAGAAGAGGAAAAGAAACGCCAAGCAGAAGGCGTTATTAATCTACTGGAGAGTGAAGTAGATCACTCTGTGCGGCAACATTTTCCTGGTATTCATCTACTACCAGAGAGTCTGGGAGCAACAAAGCGCGTCAAATTTTACTTGCTTGTCAAGGACAGCGAGTACTATATTTTTGACGCTCTGCTCCAGATCAGAATGATAGAGGAGCTGAAGAAGGACGAAGCTACTCTACTTAGCTTAATACAAGCCAGCACTGTCAATGAAGTGCGAACAGAATATTATCAACTCATTCTTGCATTGATGAAACATGAAGCCAAACTGCTCAAGATTGATCTGAAGTCATTTTATGTGGATAAAATCGACTTCTTTTCAAGTGTACCAGATGAAGATGTACATATGGAAGAACCAGCACAAACCCAGAAGGCATCTTCCACCAGACACCAAGATACACCAGTTCAACCACAATCACAGAAGAAGAAGAAGATACCAGTCATTCACCTCGACCCAATCGAAGAGACACCAGTGGGGCAATACATAGATGGAGAACCCAGCAATGAGCTGTACACTCCAGGGGTAGCCCAGAAGTTGAAGAAATATGTCACCTTTTATCAACTGGAAGAATTGTTGGAGAGCGAGACCAAGACTTTCAACAATTACCAGATCGACAACCTAATCACTCTTCGGGTTGAAGATCAAATGACTGATACATGCAATATACTTCAAGAAAAAGCAACTCAGATACTCAACGACTTCAACCAGCACCAGAAAGACTACGTCAATAACATGGATGCAGATATTCGCAGGACAATTAGAGACCTCAAAAAGGAACTCAACAAGAAGATCGATGATGATCGTACTGCTGCTGAAGGAAGTCAAGAGAAGGTGACACACAGACTAGAGACTGTTGAAAAGCAGACTCAAGTTGTTCAAACACTTGTTACCGATCTGCTAGCCAAACAGAAAAAGAAAATTAATGTTGTTGTCACAAGTCAAGCCGCTCGGATCACTGCTGAGGTGAAAGAAGCAGCCACCCTCAACATTCATTCACAACTTGCTGCATTTGAGAAGGAGAAGTTCGTGGACATAATGAAGGAGTATCAGTTGGATGTTCTCAATGATCTTCTCTACCCGAACCCAGAAGAGTTCGAGCACCAGAACACACGCCTGGCTGCCATTGAAGAACTACAGAACACATATGACAGAACTCTCAGCACCATGAACAGCCGTCTGGTGTGGAAAATTGGATGCTACAGACTAGACTGTCAATCTTCTGCTTGGCTTCAAGACTGATGCAGAAGAAAAGATGCATGAAGAACGAGATAGACTATCTTCGTACACTCATCAAGTCCATATTTTATGATGTCAAAAAGGGGGAAATCTCCAAGGATGGGAAGGGAGCAAGCAAAGGAAAGGGTTCTGTCACAGAACCAGAAAGAGAACCAGAAGGAGTAGGAGCAGAAGTTGAGACACCATTTGGTATTCCAGTTCAACCAGCGAGGGTGAAGCCCACTACACCACCTAGGGCAGGTCCCACCATTGAACTAGGACAGACTCAACAACAATCTGTTGTTGCTGCTGCCGATCGGGATAAAGGCAAGAAGCCTATAGATGAAGGGGATCAAATTGCAGAGCTGCTACTGTTTGGAGTCAGCAGAGAACAAGCCTGTGACCCTATCTACAGAGCACAATTTTATAAGGAACAAGCCGAGAAGGAGAAGAAGTTAGCATCTCAAGAAGCAAAGGGGAAATCATATCAAACAACCTTCTCCTCTCAGCCCTCATCAGAACGTTCCCAACAACAATCTTCCCAATCTACAACTAAATCCAAGAAGAAGAAAAAGAAGTCCTTCTCAGCATGGAACTTGTCCTTGAAGAAGCAAACTCCAACAGATGTGTGGGTACCAGGAAGTGACCAGAACGACTGGGAGAAGGTCAAGCAAGAGTTTATTCTGAATAGGTACTTTCTGAAGGAACCTACTTATTCTGAATCCACACCAGATGATGACTTCAACCGGTATATGGAGAACTTCAGTGATAAGAATCTGATACAAAGAATCAGAACGGCTGCCTCGGATGCCAAAATTCAAATTAAGGCACCTGAAAAGGAGTACATGGTATGCCTGATGATTCTAGGAAGCAACATCCCTAGACATGCCCATTTTCAGTGAACCGGCGGGCCCGAACTGGAACCGGCCCGAGAGTCAACGGTTCGGGCCCAGAACCGTGGTCAACGGTTCAAGAACCGGCCCGGAATCAGGTAGAAACGGGCCGATTACGGTTCAAGGGTAGGGATAACCGTAACCGGCGGTTCGGGCCCGCCGATTTAACCCCCGAACCGCCGGTTCAAGAATACCGTTGGGAACCGCCGGTACAGGCCGGTTCCAGCCGGTTCAAACGGCCATAATATGGGGTACTTCTTTGGTAGATTTTATAGGAGCACCTCTTTGGTGAAGTTTGATACATCTCCAATGTGGGACAATTGTATAGAATGTATAAGAGTACTTATTTGATAAAATCATTTTATAAGAGCACTTCTTTAGTGAAGTTTGATACATATTCAATGTGGGACAAACTTACAAGAATTTAAAAATACAATACCATGTTTAATAATATATATATATATATATATATTCTACCTAATTTTATATTTGTTTCCTATTTATTTAATATAGCTTCAATACTCATGTTAATTTTAATTTATAAATTATAAATGTTTGAATATTATATTTAATTTTTAAAAATACAACTAAATAAATTGTAAATTATACTCAATTTAATCTTATAAATTTAACCAATATAAATAAAAACGCCACTCTCTAGACTACCAATCACTGAATCAGATGGATGATTTTCAATCCATCTTATTCTTCGCTTTTGATCCTCTTCTGAAATGATAACCATATCAAGGCACCAGGACCAGGTATGATAGGTGTTTGAACATGGAATGGATCATCTTCTTCTTCATTCTTAGGGTCTGTTCCCCCTTGATTGTTGGCTCTTACATATTTAGTTTGTTGTTCAAGTTCCTGCAAAATAAGCTTGTCTGAACTGGCCAAAATATCGTTAGTATCAACAATAATTTGAAAGTTATTAGAATTAGAGTTACTACTCCCTGAAGTAGATGGTGGAATCTTAGGCGTGAGATTCTCAGATTGTGTTGGTACTGCAGGTGGGATTTCAGATTGGGTTGTCTCTTTATCAGTTGGAATCTCAAAAGTGAGATTTTCAGTCGTATCTTGAGGAAGACTTTCAGTTTCAGGTGCTGGAGGTCTAACTTTAGTAGACTCATTTTCTTGTCCCAATTTGATTGTTGTGCCTTCTACTGGATTGTCCTCTTCTAATCATTTACAGGATTCCAGAAGAGTACATCCTGCGTGTTGTGTACTGAAGGCTGGATGTTCAAGTACTAAAGACTTTAGTATCCTTTAACCTGTACTGAAAAATAGATTCATCAAATAAAACATGAGGTGTTACTTCCACCATCAGGCTACGTTTATTAAAAACTCTATAGGCAGCACTCTCCTCTAATTAACCAATGAAAAATTCTGGATTAGATTTGCCATCAAAAGTTTTTAATTTCATTTTATCATTGTTGTGGATATAACACATACAACCAAAAGCGCGAAAGTATTTAAGAGTAGACTTCATGTCATTCCATAACTCATATGGAGTTTTGCCCTAGCGTGCGGTCAGGAGTGATCTATTCTGAGTGTGACAAGTTGTACTGATTGTTTCAGCCCAGAATTTATTTGGTATCCCTGAACTATTTATCATAGTCCTTGCAGATTCCTTCAGGGATCTATTCTTCCTTTTTTTCAACGCCATTTTGTGGTGGAGTTCTTGCAGTTGAAGTTTGATGTTGAATCCCCATTTGCGCAATAAAATCTGATATCTTTGAGTTGAGGAATTCAGTTCCTCGATCAGTGCGTATGGTGATGATATTTGTTGACTTCTGGTTCTTTAGCTTCATTAGTAGAGCAAGTATGCACTCCATTGTCTCATTCTTGTGGAAAAGAAACATTGTCCAAGTATAACGAGAAAAATCATCAGTAATAACAAGAAAATATTTTCTACCATTGACACTGAGTGGAGTCACAGGCCCAAAAAGGTCCATGTGTAAGAGTTGAAGAATATTTTCAGTTAATGGAGCTTCTTTAGATTTGAATGGAGCTTTGATTTGTTCTCCACTTTGGCATGCTCCAGAAACGTGATCTTTGTCGAAGATGAGGTTTGGCATTCCTCGTACTAGACTATGTCTTGAAACTTTGTTGATGACTTTAAAGTTGGGTGCCTCAGTCTGTTGTGCCATAACCAGCTTTGCTCTGAAGTACTTTAAGAGACTACGCATGTTTCAGTGGAGGTGGCTTTCCAGTCTACTGCATAAATATTTCCTACCCTGAATCATTTCATTACAGTAGTCTCATCAGATTTCATGTAAATCTTGCACTCTTCAGAACTAAACACAAACCTTTATCACAAAATTGACTCACTAAGAGTAGATTGTGTTTCAGGCCAGAGACATATGACACATTATCTATTTAAACATTCCCTATTATGAGAGTACCATACCCTTTAGTGAAACCTTTTGATTTATCACCAAAGGTTACCTGAGGACCATCTGTTAGGGTTTGTATACCTCAAAGCATGCTTTATGCTTGGACGATGTATCAAACCTGTTTTCAATTGAACTTTAATGAGAATAAATGTTTCTATCATTGGTTTGTCATATATATATATATATATTGAATAGCAAACAAGTCCATTTATTACAATTGTAGACTGTGTGGTGGATCGATGATCGCGGAAGGTAACACAGTCGGCTCCTTTGTAATATAAAGTCACAGTCTAGACAGACTTGGACAGTCTAGTCAGTAATGGCTGCGATATCACTTCGATGCGGCTGACCTTAGCTCGCAGAATGATGTCGGTATGTACAAGTGGGTACACATGCTTTGCGTATACATATTGAATGGTTTCACAGTGAGATAAGTTCTAACGTGCTGATACTTAGAACGAGGTCTCAGAAATTAATTCATTTCTTAATCTGTGACGATGAGATTAGTATAGACGGTTGATTATACGCTGTTTTGATTCATCAACGCTTGCGAGTTTTTCGTAACTCTAAATAATGATGTTTTGGGTAGTAGTCGACGGCTTAGCCAGAAATTGTCAGGCGTACAGAATCGCATCTCGGTGACACGAGTTGATTAAATCCGCTTGAGGCATTTAGAAAGATTTATTATATAAGAAACCTGGCCGGTTGGAAATTTATTCCATATGTAATATTAAAGGTTTGAACCGGATCACTCACGAATAAATATATTAATTAATTTTGAGTTGTCAGCAAAATCAATTAATTAATGAATTTAGAAAATCTTAAATGCGAGTAAATAATTAATTACAAAAGGGTTACGTCCGTAATTCGAATGAATCAATATGAGTTCAATATTTATCCTATAGTGGAGTCGATAAATATTTATAATAAAACTGTTCTTTATCGCATTTACATGGAGTAATTAATTGGGGGATAATTTAATTTAAATTTAAATTTAAGTCCAAAGATTGGGCCAACCAATTAATTAAATTCAATTGGGCCCAAAAGGAGACTTGAAAATTAATCTAATCTAATTATGCATTTGTCCAAGCCCATATTAATTTTAAATAATTTGAATTTGAATTTGAATTATTGTGTGTAACTGTAAGAGATAAAGAGGGGATATAGTTGCTATTATTTGAGATCTAATTCATTCTCCTTAGAAACTCTATCCTAGCCCACTACATTTATAAAATAGAGAATAAGAAGAGCCACTTTCTCTCTCCTAATAGAAACCGGCAGTCAATCATTAAGAGATTTAATTCTCTTAATTTCAAAAATTCCACAATATTCTATGCTGTGTATTTTCAGTCTTCTTTTCTCTTGATTTCTATATAGATTTGCCCACACGATATTCTAGAAGATAGAAGGGTAATAGGATAGAAGTTCCTAAGGTTGGCTCTTGGTGGAGATCAAGATTGTAGATCCAAAAGGTGTGGATTGCGGATCGTTGCTAACGATTCAAATCGCTTCTCCACAAGTGGAGGACTAGCATATGATAAGGTATAATTTATGTTTTCCGCATTATATTCTCTTATGTGGTTTTAAGAATTAATTATTTGTGTGATTAATTAATCTATGGATCTTGCGGTTAAGTGAGCCCCTCATACGGGTTCCATCAGTTGGTATCAGAGCGGTCATAGAATTTAATTAATTATATGAATTGGATTTAATTCTTATTTATGTGCCTTTGATCGTAATTTGATGTTAGGGATGATAGATTTAATTTGCTTCATTATATCATGTTATTACGTGGCATATATGATTTAATCCGCTTATTTTTCGTTTATTCATTTTTCGATGCCCGGTTTGAGGCATTAATGTAATCACAAGGGGGTTGACCGTGTTAGATTGTGTAGATTAGAATATTTTCCTATAAATTTCATATTTATTATATAATTTGAGTGGGAGATAAATCTGCACGAAAAACGAGGCGGAGAAACGAAGGCCGGAACCGGGCCGTGGCGTGAGCCATGGGTCCCCCCGGCGCAGGCCCTGGCACGAGCGGGACAGGGGCCGGTGCAGGCAGCATAGCGTGCCACAGGGCACTGGCGCGGCACACTTGCGCGGCGCAGGCAGCACATCGCCTGGCACACGCGACACAACGCCCGACACAGGCCAGCGGGCGTTGACCACTTGGCAGCCCCTCAGGACGTCTCGGTGCCCCGGCTGTGAGCGAGACGGGCCCCGTCCCAACTCCAGAATTCAAATTTTGAATTTTGGGATTTTAATCCCCATTTAAATTTGAAATTCGAATTGGAGAAGAAAGAGGATTTTAAGGAATTTGTTTCCTCAAATTGAGGGATTTATTTCTCATATTTGAGGGATTAGTTTCCTTAGTCTATGAAATATAAATTCTTTAATTTGAAGAATTAATTTCAAATTCGAATGAGATTTGATTTTCTACATCGTAGGAATTAATTTCAAGATTCGATGGAAATTTTGTTTCTTCAAATGATAAAGAATTAATTTCCAAGAATTTCTTTAATTTGAAAAATGAATTTCAAATTCAAATGAGATTTGATTTCCTATTCTTTTTGGAATTAATTTCAAGATTCGATGAAAATTTGATTTCTTCAACGATAAAGAAATAATTCTTGAGATCCGAGGGAAACTTGATTTCCTTAATTTTAGAAATTAATTTCCAAGATTCGAAGGAGATTTGATTTTCTATATTATAGGAATTAATTTTCGGTATCTGATGGAAATTTGATTTTTCTAAATCTTAGGATTTAGTTTCCGGTATCCAGTGGCATCTACATGACAAAAGAAGATGGAGGATTCAAATTTAAATTCCTTAGTTTTAGGAATTGGTTATTTTTATCCTGTTTTGGATAATTAATGTAATTATTTGCCTTATTATGTGCTTAATAGTTTTAATTTGGCTTTTATTTGCTCTTTATTATGTGGAACTTATCTAAATTGATATGCCAATTTATTGGAGATCTTATATGGATTTTAGACATGTCATAATATGTGATTATCCATGTGAAAAACCTTTTCAAAATTAAAAAATGACTAAGCGATGATTGTAATTGCATTTTATTAATTTAACTTGCTAAGATTACATATGGTCTCCATGAGACGGTCTTTTCGTGAAGTAACTTTTCTTGATTCCAAGCGGGATCACATTTTACCAGTTCATGTGATAAGACTTTTCTATAGATGGCTGTAAGAATTTAATTGGTGGCAATATGACCCCTCCGCTGTGGGCTTATTAAAGTCAATTAATTTCTTTGGTGTCAGAATCATGGTAATAGCTTAGGTGTAATTTGACAGTTATAGCAGCACTGCGCGACCTTTGACTGTTGAGTTGCATGACCAGTAAAAACATTTTGAAATTGATTTTGTAATCGATCACACTGCGTGGCTTGCATGATTGGTTTTAAACAGTATGTTCAAAGAATGATCGTTTTTTTTAAGGTTTTCGATTACTTGCATTTGAGCATGTTATTTATGATGGATTGTTGGATTTATTCTCAATTATGTTCTTTAAGCATGACTTTCAACTCACTTACCCCGTTATTTGATTTCACTCTATGGTACTTTTATATTGATTGTTTTAATAATTTGGACAAAGTCCTGACTACAATGACACGAGATTTGTTCTCGACAAGAATACCCTCCAGATTCCCTAAACACCATCTGTGAAGGAGAAACTTCGGTTGACAAGAGATAACAAACTAAAAGTGTCTAGGTTTTAGTCAGATAGGACATTGGAAATCTGACTATCTACTTCGTAAGAAGTGGGAGATAGTCAAGATACATCTTATGCCTTAGTAGTGGAAACATGTTTCATGGCTAGTTCTGCCTAGTCTTGGGTAGTAGATACAAAAGCCACAAACATGTTTGCTATATCTCGTAGGCATTCCTACGAACTAGACTACTTAAGGAAGGTGAGAGTTCCAATTTTTGGGCAACACTACGATAGTGGTGGTCGTTGCAGTGGGAGATGTGCAGTTGAAGATCACTTATTCTGTTCAAGTATTGAGAGATGTTTTGATTGTGGTCAGTTTTAGAAAGAATTTAATTTCGGTTTCTAAACTGATCCAGTGTAGACATTTAGTTTCCTTTGATGATTATATAATTATCAAGATGGGAATCTGCACAAGCACAATGGTAAACAACTTATATATAATATATGCGCAGCTTAAGCAACAAAAGTGCAACTTTTAACTCATCGACTAAATCTAAGAAGAGAAAAGCTTCTCTTCTTTCGTCAAATGATACATATCTATGGCACTTAAATCTTGGACACATTAACCTTAGGAGGATTCAATAGTTAGTGGGACACGGGCCTTTGGATAAATTCCAAGTTGAGCCATACCCGACTTGTGAATCCTGCTTAGAAGGTCAAATGACCAAGAGACCATTCAGGGTCAAAGTAAATAGAGCCCAAGATGTGTTGGATATCATTCACTCTGACGTTTGTGGTCAAATGACGACTCAGGCCAGAGGTGGCATGGAGTATTTCATCATTTTCATTAGTGATTACTTGAAATATGGATATGTCTACTTGATGCACTACAAGTTAGATTCCTTTCAGAAATTTAAGAAATTCAGGGTATTTGTGGAGAATCATCAGAAACACACTATCAAGTGTATGTTTTCTTATCGCAGAGGCGAATACCTCAGTGCTGAGTTTTTTTGAACCACTTGTCGGAAGCAGAGATTCAATCCCAGTTAACTACACCGAGTATTCCCCAGCAAAATGGTGTAGCAGAATGATGGAATAGAACGCTTATAGAGATAGTAAGATCTATGATGAGTTATGCAGAGTTTCCCATTTCATTTTGGGGATATGTCCTAGAGGCGGCAGTTTACACATTGTATTTGGTAGCATCCAAGTCGGTCCCTAAGACACCAATTAAGTTGTAGACAAGGCGACAGCTCAATCTAAGACATCTCAAGGTGTGGGGTTGTCTAGCACACGTGCTAGAGAAGGACGCCGAAAAAATTGGAACCGTGGGTTATCCTAGAGAGACGGAAGAGTGGTAGTTTTATAGTCTCAGAAATCGAAAGGTCGTGATCACCACCCACGCTCAATTTCTAGAAGAAGAATTTGTGAACAACCACAAGCCCATAGGTAAGATAGATCTCGAGGAAATGAGAACTATAGCTTGTCCAAATTTAAAAGAAACACAACCACCACCAGCACCAACCCGAACACTTGTACCACCTGTAGTGGAGCCTCGTCGTAGTGGGAGGGTTGTTCGTCAACCCGACCGATTCATTGGAGTGGGAGAGGCATCTGACTCGGTCCTAGTCTCAGACGAATCAGACCCCTGGAACAACAAGGAGGCAATACACGACAAGGACTCCCACCTCAGGTAAGAGGTGATGGAGTCTGAACTGCAATCCATGGTAGACAAGGAAGTATACGAGCTAGTTGATCTGCCCGAAGGCTGCAAGGCCAGTGGGAGTAATTGGATCTTCAAGTGGAGATGAGAAACTGACGGTAACGTCGTTGTCTTCAAGGCTAGACTAGTAGCTAAGGGCTACTCAAAAGGAATGTATCGATTACGTTGAGACCTTCTCACCAATAGTCGTGCTCAAGTCTATTCGTATACTTTTGTCAGTTACAGCATATATGGATTGGGAAGTATGGCAAATGAATGTCAAGACAACTTTCCTAAACGGAAGTCTTGAAGAAAATATCCATATGCAACTACCCTAGGGCTATGCAGTTCAAGGAAAGGAACACATGGTGTGGAAGCTTAAGAAGTCCATCTATGGGCTTAAGCAAGCCTCACGGTCATGGAACCTTTGTTTCGATCAGGTCATCAAGTCCTAAGGATTTGATCAGTGCCCTGACGAAAGATGTGTGTACAAGAAGTGTGAGGGCAAGATGGTTGTTTTCTTGATTCTATACGTAGATGACATTCTCTTGATCGGAAGTGTCAATAAGATGTTATCGGACGTTAGAGCACACCTATCCAATCAATTCGATATGATGGATATGGGAGAAGCAGGATACATTCTCGGGATCAGGGTCATTCGTGGCCAAAGAAAGAGAATGTTGTGTCTATCTCAAGAGTCCTATATTGAGGATATACTTAGACGCTTTAGCATGCGGGATTCCAAGAAAGGTTTCTTACCATTCAGACATGGAATCGTACTTTCTCAGGACATGTGTCCTTAGACACCTGTAAAGAAAGAGGAGATGAGACAGTACCTTATGCTTCTGCAGTAGGTAGTCTCATGTATGCTATAATGTGTACTAAGCCAGATATCTGCTTTGTCATAGGCATGGAGCATGATATCAATTTAACCTAAGAAAGGATCAATGGATGGCAGTAAAGAACATATTCAAGTACCTTAAACGGACTAGGAGAGTTGTTTGGTTTACTAGTCAGCCACCTTTTATCCTTTAGGATTAAACAGATTCTGATTTTTTAGATGTACCGAGATTCGAAGAAATTAACCTCTAGTTATGTGTTTACTTTGGGAGGCAGAGCCGTGACATAGAGGAGTGTGAAGCAGAAATACATCACGGACTCCACCATAAAAACTAAATATGTGGTCATGACAGAGGCCTCAGAGGAAGTGGTTAGGCTCAGGAGCTTCTTGATGGATCTAGATGTGATTCCGAGTGTGCCTTCGAGTATCACGTTTCATTGTGATAACTCAGGTGTAATGGAAAACTCAAGGGAGCCTCGGATCCACAAGGCAAGCAAACACATTGAGAGGAAGTACCGTATCATTTAAGATATAGTAAGAAGGGGCGAAGTAGTAGTGTCCAAGGTAGTGTCGGATTATAACGTGACTAATCCTTTAAAGAGCCAGAATCGTAAAACGTTTGAGAGGCACTTAGAGGGATTTGGGGTGAGACGTGTGGTGGACCTGCTTTAGGTATAAGTGGGAGATTTGTGATGTCATGCGACACAGATTGTATACTCTAAAGCATGTTTGAGTATAAGTGGGAGATTGTTAGGGTTTGTATACTTCAAAGCATGCTTTATGTTTGGACGATGTATCAAACCTGTTATCAATTGCACTTTAATGAGAATAAATGTTTCTATCTTTAGTTTGTCACACACACACACACATATATATATATATATATATATATCTTGAATAGCAAACAAGTCCATTTATTACAATTGTAGACTATGTGGTGGATCGATGATCGTGGAATGTAACATAGTCGGCTCCTTTGTAATATAAAGTCACAGTCTAAACAGACTTGGACAGTCTAGTCGATAATGGCTGCGATATCACTTCGATGCGGCTGACCTCAGCTCGCAGAATGATGTCAGTATGTACAAGTGGGTACACATGCTTTGCGTATACATATTGAATGGTTTCACAGTGAGATAAGTTCTAACGTGCTGATACTTAGAACGAGGTCTCGGAAATTAATTCATTTCTTAATCTGTGACGATGACATTAGTATAGACGGTTGATTATACACTGCTTTGATTCATCAACGCTTGTGAGTTTTTCGTAACTGTAAATAGTGATGTTTTGGGTAGTAGTCGTCGGCTTAGCCAGAAGTACTCGATTGTCAGGCGTACAGAATCGCGTCTCAGTGACACGAGTAGATTAAATCCGCGTGAGGCGTTCAGAAAGATTTATTACATAAGAAACCCGACCGGTTGAAAATTTATTCTATATGTAATATTAAAGGTCTGAACCGGATCACTCACGAATAAATATATTAATTAATTGTGAGTTGTCAACAAACTCAATTAATTAATGGATTTAGAAAATCTTAAACGCGAGGAAATAATTAATGACAAAAGGGTTACGTCCGTAATTCGAATTAATCAAGATGAGTTCAATATTTATCCTATAATGGAGTCGATAAATATTTATAATAGAATTGCTTTTTATTGCATTTACATGGAATAATTAATTAGGGGACAATTTAATTTAAAGTAATTAATTTAAGTCTAAAGGTTGGGTCAGCCAATTAATTAAATTCAATTGGGCCCAAAAGGAGACTTGAAAATTAATTTAATCTAATTATGCATTTGTTGAAGCCCATATTAATTTTAAATATAATTCAAATTTGAATTTGAATTATTGTTATAACTGCAAGAGATAAAGAGGGGATATAATTGCTATTATTTGGGATCTAATTCATTCTCCTTGAAAACCCTATCCTAGCCGACTACATCTATAAAATAGAGAATAAGAAGAGCCACTTTCTCTCTCCTAAGAGAAACTGGCGGTCAATCATTAAGAGATTTAATTCTCATAATTTTGAAAATTCCACAGTATTCTACGCTATGTATTTTCAGTCTTCTTTTCTCTTGACTTCTAGATAGATTCACCCACACGATATTCTAGAGGATAGAAGGGTAATAGGATAGAAGATCATAAGGTTGGATCTTGGTGGAGATCAAGATTGTAGATCCAAAAGGTGTGGGTTGCGGATCGTTGCTAGCGAGTCAAATCGCTTCTCTACAAGCGGAGGACTAGCATAGGAGAAGGTATAATTTATATCTTCCGCATTATAGTCTCTTATGTGGTTTTAAGAATGAATTATTTGTGTGATTAATTGATCTATGGATCATGCGGTGAGCCCCTCATACGGGTTCCATCACCATCTTTCTCAGTGTAGTTGGAGATAGCTTCTTTTTGAAAAGTCATGTGTCGTGAGCATCCACTGTATATAATCTAGCTTGAATGCTCCTTCAATGCACCTCTCCTTGATCCTAGGCCCTGCAATTATCGAGTCTTAGGATCCAGTTGAGAACTAGACCTAGATTCAGTATGCATGCTATGCTTTGGCACCCATTGTTGCTTTATAATGCAAATGTTTGAGTCAACTTTGATTTGTCTCCCCTGAAAGTCTACATAGATAGTCTTCTTTTCAGGTTTGATTTGTCTCTTCTTTGGTACATATTTCTTATTGACTTCAGGCTTAGATGCAGCCCTAAAGCTCACTTTTGTACTTTGTTGGTTCTGAATCCAACGTCTTTCAGTGTTCATTGAACCTTTAGGTACATAAGAGTGAACTGGGGGTGTGGCGAGAATTCCTTCGCCTTGAGCCACTAGAATTTGAACTGGGTGATGAAGTCTCATATTCATATCTATACTGGCTAAAGTTGGGTGATGAATCCCAACTTCTTGATTTTGAGCTACGTGAATTATAGCTCTGTGGACTTGATCCACTTGATGTTGAAGAACATGTGCAATGAGAGCACTTAGATTTAGAGCTTTGTCCTTTGTAATTTCTCTGATATGTTCGGTGTTCAGTGGACTGAACTTGCTTCCTAAAGTTATGCTTTTCAGGTGAAGCCTTCCTTGGCTTCTGTACTTCAGAATAGTTCTTGGGATAGACAATCTTGCATTTTCCCTTTTTGTAATTTGAAATCTCAGGAAATCATCATTTCCTGAAGTTTGTCCTTTCAGTTTCAGACAATGTGTTCTTCCTGAACTTTTGACTTAAGTTCTCAGTGGCAACTTTCTTTGCCCTTTCCTTGTCCAATAGAGTTCTCATTTCAGAATTAGTGATTACTTTCTTAGCTTTCAGATTAGGAATTATCTTAGTGATAGGTTTCTTCCCTTGGGACTTAAAAACCGATTCAGTGGCTTTCTCAGCCTCAGTGGTAATCATTTCCTCGTCATTATAATTTGGTCCTTGCACAATGGATATAATGGGAAATGTCAGTTTTGGTATAGTCAGAAAAGGTACAGTTTCCATATCTTGAGCAAAGCCAAGTTCTTTGCCATTTGGACGTTGAGATTCACTCGAAGTGTGATTGGTATATCCAGATTTGGTCCAAGTTTCTACCTTTTCTTTGTAGTAATCTATTCTTTCATATAGAATTTCATTTCGTTCAATCAATTCCTTAATTTGAGATCTTAGAAACATAATCTCCTTAGTCTTGGTATCAAGGTCCTTATTCAGGTAATAGATAGTAATCTCTAGTTCATGAGTCTTGAGATTAACTTCATTGAGTTCTTTACAAACTCGTTCAACAAGTTCATCCTTTCGAATACCATGTGGTAAGTTCTGAAGTATGTTCTCACGTCTTTTAGCCAACTTAGAAGTTAGCTCTTCATTCTCATATCTAGTTATCACAAAGATAGCTTGAAGATTACAAAATTCTTCAGCTAGTAGCTCATATTCTTCTAAGGAAATTCTTTCCTTAGTAATTGAACATTCCTTAATAGGAATTACTTCAGTTTTAGATTGAGAATCAGTATGCAATGATGTCATGGATGTAGAATTGAAAGTAGCAGGATCAATGTTGCCATATGCCATCACATGTGCATATATTACCTGAGGTGAGGAGTCTAAATGATTGTCCATCAAGCAATATTCTTCTAATAGCTCTTCCTCGTCCTCGGTGGCCATGAGTCACAAATCTTCGTCATCTGAAGAATCTGAGAAGTGTTTCTCATATACTGCTATGGAAAATGAGTTGATTTGATCTACATTGTCTTCAAAAAGCATTTCATTCCTTTCAGCATTGCGTTGATCTCTTCTCAACTTGAGCTCATCTCTTTCTTTCTTGCTAAGATTTGGGCAGTCAGGCTTGAAATGATCAGGTGAGCCGCATTCATAGCAAACACCTTTGTCATGTGGTTTTTTTTTCTGCAATAAGAACTCACGAATTAAACGGGAAATAATGCACTAGAAATAATCTCCGGGTTGAATCACGATCGAATCCACAATGAGAAAATAAAAAACAAGTGCGGAATTGAAATACTGGAACTAAACTACTGTGCTTTTTCTCTTGGTTCAAAACCCTAGAATGACAAGTTGTACCATAAATTACATGTGAGCACACTTATATACGTAAAGAAAATCCTCCCATGTAGCGCTCACTAGGGGGTAGCACACGCTACACCTTGGTTCTGTCTTGGAATGGCTCGTGGGGGCTAGCAGCCGTTAGCCTCACGTTCTGACTTGGATGCAGAAAGGCGAGCTAGCAGTCGCTAGCCTCGCAATCTATCTTCATCTTTTTGGGCAAGCCAGCGGCCACTAGGCTTGCATTCTGCCTTGGCCTTCTCATTCTCGAGGGCTAGCAGCCGCTAGGTGCTAGCGACTTCTACCATTTTGCGTTGCTTGGCCCTCTTTTTGTGTCGTTTTGCCCTCGTTTCTCTTCTAGAACTTCATTAACTCCGTTTGTCGATCTTTACCTAAAATATGAAAACATGGCAACCAAAGGAACACATAGAACAATAAACACACGATAATATCGACTCAATATACATGAGAAATGAGACCGAAAATGGGTAAAACAACCCCCCCCACACACACACACACTATGCCTTTCTTGTCCTCAAGCAAGTCTAAGATCAAAATGATACGGAGATTTCAAAATAAGAAACAAGCTCAACTATGCAACAACATCATATTCATTATTAATGCTTCAAAAGGGATCACAAGACTATACACTAATCATTATCACGTGTTTCCCTCGTAATTCAACTTCAATCCGATCAAACTTCAAAGACACATGAAGATATGGTTTTCAATTACTCAAAGCTAGACTTTTATTTCTTTCATTCATTCAATATTTAAATTAAATCGCGCTAAGATGGTGATAGATAGAACGATGGTCACTAGGTGTGATCTTCGGCATAAACTGAGTATCCTAGTGTGGTTTTCCATACCCATTCCTACAACATAATTTCTTTCGATTTCTG
Source organism: Leonotis leonurus (assembly GCA_026898415.1). Lineage (NCBI taxonomy): Eukaryota > Viridiplantae > Streptophyta > Magnoliopsida > Lamiales > Lamiaceae > Leonotis > Leonotis leonurus. Next base: position 634,750 of record JAPKLX010000063.1, read on the forward strand.
AGAGGAAGAGGGGTAGAGTTCTTATCACCTTCAAATCACATTTCAAGCGAATCAATTAAGGTCATTCGAGCCAAATTTAGAAAGAATGGGTTATATGGCCAATAATCACGAGATGAAAACATTTAGAGGTTATCTAAATTGTTCTTGTGTGGTTATCAATGCTCGTGGTATCCAGAGGAGCAAAGACCTCCCAACTCAATCTTCACAATTACGCACAATTAAAAAAACAAGTCTAGCAATTCAAGAAATTTTATACAAAATCAACTATGCTCGAAGTTATTACATCAATCAATCACAATAGAGCGCCTCACTACAACAATGATCAAATGTAAAACTCATACCCAATCAAAGAACACACAACGTCAAGTCATATCGATGCATAATCAACACGTTCCCATCAAAATTAATCATTAATGATCACGAGCTAAGAAATAGCAATCGGAACAAACATGCATAAAGGGCAGACACAACTATCCAAAATATACTACATACAAAATTCATGCACATCCCCTCTCCAAAGAAAAGATAGGCAATGTCCTCATTGCTAAATAAGAACACGAGAGGGAAAGGGACTACCCGAGAATGGAATGATGCGGCAATGAAGATGCTTGAGTAGAAACAGTTTAAAAACCTGCGAGAGACACAAAAAACAACCAAAGCAGCAAAAAATGGGAAATAACACTAAAAACAACCCAAACACACACGGAAGCAATGAAATAAAGGAAATACGTAGTAAACAGCAGTGACAAGTCACTGCTGGTCCGGTGGTAGTGGAGGATCATAGAGTGCCCAGCTCGACCACTGAGCATTTAGCTCGGCAACCCGACGATTGTTCTCGACAACCTACTGGCACTGCTGAGCTGACTGCTCCTACGCCAACCTCCAAAGTCGGGCCTGCTCGGTGAGGAGGTCGTGGGTGTCATTCATCTTCTGTTCAATCTGCTGCTGACTGCATCATCGAGCTACTATACTCTCCAAAATCGTGGTAGAAAGTACGAGCCTCGTCAGCATAGCTCCCGAAGTCTTGGGAGAAGGTGTCAAAATTCTGGCAAAAAGAGTTGAAATCAGTGCGGAACAAACCGAAATCAGTACTCAAGGCCTAGAACTGACTGCTCAGCTGGTCGATGTTCCCGGCGGAGTATGAACCGGCTCAATTGTGGTGTTGGCCGGAGGAGGTACCGGCATATCCAGAGGATGTGCCAGTCGGGAAAGCATCTAGTATCTGAGCATCCTCGTACTCATCCTCCTCATACACCGCTAAGTCGCCAACGGAAGGTGGATGGTTAGCCACAGCGGCGGCGAGCTCGTTCGTGCGGTTAACCACACACTTGCGAATTGTGGACGGCTGTCACTGATAGTCCGCCGTCTTGCTTGAGCTCAGAGATGTTGATCTTGGTGCAGTAGATGGTATCAGCGTGATCGAGGTGCTCCGGGTTAAACACCTCAAAATGTCGAGCGATGGCGGGAATCACCAATGAGAGAGTAGCGTGATACCAGGAGGTGGCTAGTATATTCTTAAACGTGTTAAGAATATAGTAGTTGGCACACACTAAGGTGCCCTAAACTGCGCTGGAGGAAAAGCTCTGCATGGTTGACCTTGTTCCTTTGTTTCATGCCGGTGATGGCATAGAAAATGAGCTTGTGCAAGATGCTTAACACATTGTCCCGAATGAAACCCGTCGACATCCCGCCGGATTGCCAATTGTGGAACCCCGTGAGGGCGGTCCACACGGCATTCGGGTTAAAGTGGGATGTTGGGGTTGATCCCCGACGTTCTTCCCGTGAAAGCCCATAATCCTGCATAGTTGAGAAACAGACAAACGGCGGGGAACTTCCTGCAATCTAAACGTACAACAAGTATGATCTAGAGGCACCTCAAGTGTAGACATAAATTCATGTGTAATAATAATAGAACATTTATTAGACATTCTAGCATACTTTTTCAATCCTAAAATATCCAAATAACGCTCTATTTCAGCAACACATCCCAAATTATTTAACAAATTACAGTCTAAGGTGTGTGGCGGGGTTACCTCATGCCGAATCCACCGTTCGTAGAATTGGCCCTCCAAGTCGGTTTGGATGAGGAATGGGCAGCTAAATTCCTCCTGGAAATCCACGGGTCCCTCTGGTGGTGGTTGCGAATTGCTCGCGGCTTGTTCGCCGGCACAATGCTTGGTACGAACCATAGCATGAGAATGGACGAATAAAGGAGGTCGCCAGAAAAGTTGGCCGGAGCAACGGCAGTGGCGGTGGCGTCCGACAGTGGCTTTCGGCGGGCGGCGGTGACTATGGTTGAAAGGTTGAAGGGGTTGGTGGTGTTGGTGTGTGAATGAGATGAGAAATTTGGGAATTAAAGAGGGGAAAATAGGTAGATTGAGTGATTGGGATGGTGGGAAGGGGAGATGAGAGGATGAAGATTGGAGATGGGGAATGATGGTGATGTGAAGAATTGATGGAGAAATTTGGAAAAATTGAGTGAGAAAGCAGGTGGTGTCGCCGGTCGGGAAGTGAGGAAGAAGAAAAGAATGTGAAATTGAGATAAGATAGGTGAGGAATTGTGTGGAGGAGAGGAGAAAGCGTGAGATATAAAGAAAAGGGAGTTAGGCTTCCTGCTGGGGTAGCGGCTGCTGGGGGGTAGCGATCGCTACCCTAGCCCTATAGAAGGGCGAGCAGCGAGGGGGGCTAGCGGCCGCTGGGGAGTAACAATAGCTAGCCCTCCCAATGTTGAGAGAAAGAGAACGCAGGGGTAGCGCTCGCTGGGGGCTAGCGCTAGCTACCCCTGCAAACCTGGAAGATTATAGAACCATGGGCTAGCGGCCGCTGGGGGGGGAGGGGGGGGTGGGCGGATAGTGGTTAAACTGGGGGTATTCCATGCGGCATTTGGGTTAAAGTGGGATGGCGGGGCTTGATCCCCGACGTTCTTCCCGTGAATACCCATTATCCAGCAGAGTTGAGAAATAGACAAACGGCTGGGAACTTCCCGCAATCTAAATGTACAACAGGTAAGATCTGCAAGCACCTCAAGAGTAGACAAAAATCCATGCGTAATTACAATAAAACATTTGTTAGACATTCTAGCATATTTCTTTAATCCTAAAACATATAAGTAACGTTTTATCTTAGCAGCACATCCCAAATTACTCAATAAATTCTAGTCCAAGGTATGTGGCGGGGTTACCTCATGTCGGTTCCATCGTTCGTAGAACTGGCCCTCCAACTCTATTTGGATGAGGAACGGGCAGTTGTACCTTGCTGGAGGTCCTCAAATCCGTCATGTGGTGGTTGTGAAGAACTAGCCAGTTGTTCGCCGGCACGATGCTTGGTGCGAGTCATATGAGTAGTGGCGGTGGCGGCGGTGTCCGGCGGGCAGCGGTGGAAAGGAAAGGGTGAGTAGAGAGGATGGAATTTGAGGGTGAAGAAGATGGGAATTAGGGATTTAGGAGAGAAATTTGGTGAATGGAGTGATATAGATGGTGGAAAGAAAAATTAAGGGTGAAGGGGGCGTTGGCTTTGGGAGGAAGAAGAAGAATAAAAAAAGGGGTTGGAGAAAAGGTTTGGGTGGAGGAGAAGGGAAGGCGTGGAATATAAAGAATGGAGGGTTAGGGTTCGCTAGGGTAGCAGCCGCTAGGGGGTAGCGGTCGCTACCCTAGCGCTCTGGAAGGACGCCCAGCGTGGGGGGCTAGCCGTCGTTGAGGAGGTAGCGGTCAGTAGCCCTCTCATTCTAGAGAGAAACAGAGCCCAGGGGTAGGGGTCGCTGGGGGCTAGCGCTCGCTACCCCTGCATCATACGCGAGGAGGCAGAACGTTGGGCTAGCGGCCGCTGGGGAGGGTAGCGGTCGCTAGCCCCTTATTTCTTATGGGAAACAGAACTTAAGGCTAGCAATCGCAAGCCTAACTCTCTTACAATTAAGGGGGTAGCGCGCGCTATACCCGTAGCGCTCGCTACCCCTTCTCTCGGCCATCATCTCCCATTTTGCAATTTATCCCGTCCGAGTTCTCCTAATTCACATGAGCACAATCCGAGTTTATTCTCCTCCAACAGTGTATGAAACAAAGGAAAGAAAAAAACATGAAACAAGAAACAAAAATAGAAGAACAAACAGAAATAAACGAACGCTTGTTTAACATCATTAGCTCGATGGAATAATTAGCTCAATTGGAATATGGATCTTCAACCGGTGTCGACTCCACTGTGAAATTGGTCGGCTATCCTTCGATATACAGCTTCACACGATGTCTCTCACCATAAACGGTCCGCTCCATCTTGACTTTAACTTCCCGGGAAACAATTTCAATCAGGAATTGAACAATAACACCTTCATTCCAGGCTTGAGATCCTTGTGTAGTATCCTTCTATCGTGAATCGCCTTCACCTCGTACTTGTAGATCCGGGCATTATCGTACGCCTCATTCCGCAACTCGTTGAGCTCCGACATTTGAAGTGAACGATGCTCCACAGCTTTGTGCAAATCGAAATTCAAGGCCTTGTGCTCCACCTCTACCGGCAGGTGGCACACCTTTCCATACACAAGGCTGTACAGGTTCATCCCCAACACGCTCTTGTAAGTCGTTCCATACGCCCATAGAGCATTGTTAACCTTGATTGCTCAATCCTTCCTAGATGGATGAACCATCTTCTCCAGTATGTTCTTGATTTGTTTATTGATCGTCTCGGCTTGGCCCGACGTCTGAGGATGATATGGAGTAGCAACCTTATGGGTGATCCCATTTTTATTAATGAACCTCTCGAACAACCTATTGCAAAAATGCTTTCCACCATCACTAATGATGGCACGTGGAAAGTCAAACCTGTATAGAATATTTTCCTGCACGAACTTAAGCACAACATGAGAATCACACGTCCTAGTGGGGATAGCCTCAACCCACTTGGACACTTAATCAACGATAAGTAAAATATAGTCAAACCCATGATACATCGGAAAAGGACCCATAAAATCAATGCCCCACACATCAAAAATCTCAACAACAAGTACATTATTAAGAGGCATCTCATTCCTACGACCTATAGAGCCAACTCTTTGACATCTATCACAAGAGAGATAAAAATTATGTGCATCCCTAAATAATGTAGGTCAAAATAAACCTGACAAGAGAATCTTATTCGCCGTCTTTTAACATCCAAAATGGCCATCACAATGTGCTTGGTGGCACTTCTCCAACACCTTAGGTTGCTCTTCCTCCGCAATACATCTCTGAATCACCTCGTCCTTCACGAGCTTGAATAGAAAGGGGTCTTCCCAAAAGTACTGTCTGCACACATGTAAAAAATGCTTCCTTTCTTGGGAAGTGAAGTCAGGCCTTAATTCACCACAAGCTAAATAATTCACAATGTCAGCAAACCAAGGCACATGAGAAACACTATAAGCATGCTCATAAGAAAAAGACTCGATTATGATTTTATGAGAGGGGTGAGAGGGAATGTGCTCTAAACGAGAGAGATGATCGGCAACAGCATTCTCACACCCTCTCATATCACAGATGTAAATATCAAACTCTTGCAACAACAAAACCCAACGAATCAACCTAGGCTTTGCCTGAGGCTTAGTCAACAGATAACGGAATACATCTTGATCACTATGAACAATCACACTAGAACCAATAATATAAGCACGAAACTTATCAAGAGCAAAAACTACATCTAGCATCTCCTTTTCGGTAGTAGTGTAGTTAATCTGAGTAGGATTCAAAGTAGAGCTAGCATAGTAAATAACGCGCAATATATTATCAACATGTTGACCCAAAACAGCACCCACAACAGAGTTAGACGCATCACACATGATTTCAAAAGGGAAAGACCAATCAGAACCAACAATAACAGGTGCACTACACAATTTCTCTTTCAAAGTGGTAAAAGCGGCAAGACAATCAGCATCAAAATCAAAAACAGTATCATGAGCAAGCAAACGATAAAGAGGTTGACATATCTTAGAAAAATCTTTGATAAATCTGCGATAAAAACCAACATGACCCAAAAAACTCCTAATACCCTTAACATCAGTCGGTGGAGGTAATTTTTCAATCACCTCTACCTTAGCATTATCAACCTCTATCCGCTTACTCGACACTACATGCCCCAACACAATGTCACTACACACCATAAAATGACTCTTCTCCTAGCTCAAAGTAAGACTGTTCTTAAAACAACGATCAATCACACAATCAATCTTATCAAGGTAATCATCAAAAGAAGACCCAAACATGGAAGAATCATCCATAAAGACCTCGACAAAATCACTAATCATATCAGAAAAAATAGACATCATACACCTCTAAAAGGTACCTCGCGCATTACACAGTCCAAATGGCATCCTTCAGAAAGCATAAGTCCCAAAAAGACTAGTGAAAGCGGTCTTCTCCTGATCTTCCGGGTCGATCGCAATCTGATAATAACCTGATAAGCTATCAAGAAAACAAAAAAAGTCATTACCGGCCAGTTTATCTAACATCTTATCAATGAAAAGAAGAGGAAAGTGATCCTTTTTCGTGGCAGCGTTAAGCTTCTTGTAGTCAATACACATCCTCCATCCGGTGACTGGCCTGGTGGGAACGAGCTCCTTCTTCTCATTCATGGTCACCATAATACCTCCCTTCTTGGGGATGACGTGGACTGGACTAACTCATTCACTGTTGGCGATCGGATAGATGATCCCTTCGGCCAACAGCTTCAGGATCTCTTTCTTCACGACCTCCATCAGAACTAAGTTGAGGTGTCGTTGTCCGTCCCTCTGGGAGTGCATCATCGGCAAGCTGGATCTTGTGCATGCACATAGCTGGGTTGATGCCTCGTATATCCGCCAGACTCCAATCCTCAATAGAACTAACAGATGGCAAAGCCTTGTGCTTATGCACAGAAAATGAAACTGTCTCGCCTGACACTGACATAATATTTTCATTTTTCACATCAATCAAAGTGTTAGTAGTGGACATAAAGGGTCTACCTAGCAACAAAGTATGATCACGGCCAATCTCATGCCCATCACCTATCTCAAGAACTACGAAATTCATAGGAACAATCAAACCACCAACACTAACTAAGATGTTCTCAATAAAACCTCTAGGATATCTAACAGAACGATCAGCTAACTGCAGGTTCATGCGAGTGGGTGTCAATTCACCTAACTCTAATTCTTTAAAAATTGAGTAAGACATAAGATTGATACCGACACCTAAATCAAGCATTACCTATGACAGTCTTACCATTACCTAGAGCGATGGTGATGACAAAGCTACCTGGATCTCGCAGCTTTTGTTGAAGAGGCTGCTGCATAATGGAACTGGCTACCTCAGACACCATCACAGACTCATCGTCAGCAAATCTCCTCTTCTTGGAGGTAAGCTCCTTGAAGAACTTGAGGTACGCCGGCACGTTGCCAATAACATCGAGAAGTGGCAGATTCACGTGCACTTGGGAAAGCATCCTGTAGAAGTTTGCAAATTGCTTCTCCAACTTTTCATTTTTCAACCTGCTCGGAAAGGGAATCGGCGGCTTGTACGAATTCGCCGTCTTGTGCAACTGAGTGGCGGGCTTCTCTGGCTCCTTCACTTTCTCTTTCTTCTCCGCCACTTTGTCTTTCTCAACATCCGGGAGCTCCACCTTGTTACCCACTTGCTTGCCACTACATAGAACAGTAATGGCATGTAGCTGATGTGCTGAGTGTCCCTGCCTCGCTATCTTCCCTGTCTGTAGCTGCTACTGCATTTGATTGACAGCTCCTTAGATCTGCCTCACTTAGCTCTCGAGGCGTTTGATTGTAGCCTCTTGTGCCTCCCTTTCCAGCTTGTTTTCTTGTATGATAGCCTCTAGATTGTCTTCTAGAGAAGATTTGGATGGTGCGGCTACTCGTGCTGCAAGCGGGAATGGTGGCTGGAACTGTGATGGAGGCGGCTGGAACTGAGGTGGCGGCTGCTGAAAGTGTGGTGGAGGTGGATAATACCCATGTTGAGGTGGGTAGTATGGTTATTGTGGTGGATAATACCCATATTAAGGTGGGTAATACGGTTGTAGAGGTGCTCATCGGAGAGGAAAGTTCGATCCCTATCCCTGACTTTGTCCTTTCCACGTAAAGTTGTCCTGAGCTCTCCATCCTGTAGTCTGCTGGACTGGATTCTGATCGAATGGTTGTCGTGGCAGATATCCCTGAGCAGCGTAGACCTCCGCCTCTCCTTTATAAGTCAATTATGTTATTCTGCTGCAGTTGTTCTCATCATGGGTGAGATCACCACAAATAGGGAACGGTTTAGGCACCAGCTCATGCTTGACCACTACAGGGGCCTTGCTCATCTTCAACTCTTGCAGCTCTCACATCATATCGGCCATCTGCTTTTTCAAGTCTGGACTCATTCCAATTTCCTTGATCTCTACTCTCTTAGAAAGAGAGGTTTTCTGCTGTGAGTTGGCTGCTAAAGTCTCAAAGATCTCTACCGCTTCATCAGCTGTCTTCTCAGATATATTTCCTCCAGCTACTGTATCCACCATAAATTGATAAGTGTGCTGCAACTCATTGTAGAAGATCTGCCATAGGAGTTCGGGTACAATCTGATGGTATGGACACTACTGTTGGAGCTCTCTGAATCGGTCTAGCGCCTCATGGAATGGCTCGTCAGGTTCTTGAACGAACTGCATGATCTGTAGCCGAATATGTTGTGTCTTGTGATTCGGATAGTACTTGAGCAAGAATGTAATGCTAACGGCATTCCATGTGAGTAGAGATCGCACTGGAAGGGAGAGATACCACGACTTCGCCCTATCCTTCAGTGAATAAGGGAAACACTTCCTTAGCAGCTCATCTTCGATGACCGTTTTAAGTGGGATGGACTGAACAGCTGTGCAGAACTCTCTAATGAAGAGGAGTGCGTCTTCATTAGCTAATTCATAGAATGAGGGCAGTAGGTTGATGTGGTTGTGCTTCAGCTCATAGTTCCTCCCCGCAGCAGAGAGTACTATAGCAGATGTCGTGATGCCATAGGATGGCCTGGCAAAGTCCCCTAGTTTCCTGGGTGCTGCATCTTCTTCGGCCATGATCACCAATTTCTCTTCGAATAAGGTGGCAAGGTTGAAGACGTCCCTATATCGTTCCTCAAGCACACCGTCTCTTCTATTGATGTTGTCAACAAAGGGCACCAACTCTTGTCTCAAGTTTCGGCGACCTAGCATACACAAAACCAACAAAAGATAAAATTCACATGTGGGAGAGAAGGGATAAAGAAAAAGAAAATAAAAGAAAAATAGAAAATAAAACGCAACGCAAATAAATGCCTAAAGCCTTCCCCGACAACGGCGCCAAAATTTGTTTTAACCTATTTTAATTAAGTTACTTGCAAGAGAACGAGATCATTATATATTAATAAGTTAACACATGTCGTATTCTCAAGGAATGCTAAATTAATTAAAGGGATTTAGGTTTGAGTGATTACTGATCTAAATTAATTAATTACCTAAACGAGTGAAATTAAAAGAATGGAAGAACAAATTATCTAGGCAAGAATTAAGAAAATAATTAAATTCTAATTCTAAGAATGAGGAATTAAATGAAATAAATCTTGACATGCTTCGATTGATTGATTAAGATGGACGATGAAATAAGAAATCAATAATTCAGCTTAATCAAGAAGGAAGCCACAAGAAAGAGAAAACAATAAACAAATAAGAAGGGAATAAGAACTCACGAATTAAATGGGAAATAATGCACTATAAATAGTATCCGGGTTGAATCATGATCGAATCCACAATGAGAAAATAAAGAACAAGTACGAAATTGAAATACTGGAACTAAACTACTGTGTTTTCTCTCTTGGTTCAAAACTAGAATGATAAGTTGTACCCTAAATTACACGCGAGCACACTTATATACGTAAAGAAAATCCGCCCATGTAGCGCTCACTACGCTACCCTCTGGTTCTGTCTTGGAATGGCTCGCGACCGCTAGCTCCATGTTCTAACTTTGATGCAGCAAGGCGAGCTAGTGCCCGCTAGGGGCTAGCAGTCGATAACCTCCCAGTCTGTCTTGGTCTTTTTGGGCCAGCCAGCTGCCGCTAGACTCGCGTTCTGCCTTGGCCTTCTCATTCTCAAGGATTAGCGGCCGCTAGGTGTTAGCGACCGCTACCCTGGAGCGCTTCTTGGCCCTCTTTTTGTGTCATTTCTCCTTCGTTTCTCTTCTCAAGCTTCATTAACTTTGTTTGTCGTTCTTTAACAAAAATACGAAAATATGGAAATCAAAGGATCACATAGAACAACAAATACACGATATTATTGACTCAATATGCACGAGAAACGAGACCAAAATTGGGTAAAATAGATTTGATCTACATCGTCTTCAACAAGCATTGCCTTCCTTTCAGCATTGCGTTGATCTCTTCGCAACCTGAGCTCATCTCTTTCCTTCTTGCTAAGATTTGGGCAATCAGACTTGAAGTGATTAGGTGAGCCACATTCATAGCAAACACCTTCGCCATGTGGTTTTTCAGGCTTGGACTGAGATGTAGTCCCTTCCTGAGTGGTTGTTACTTCAGTGGAGGGTGGTGTAGCCCTTCTCATTCTGTTATCTCTGTACATCTTTCTGTATCGACCAATCTTTAGATCTGCACGTTCAAAACGTTTGGCCATTAGTACATATTGTTCCATGAGTTCAGCATTTGACATACCCTTGATGTCGAGTCCTTCAGGTTTCGCCTCCTTGGCTGGACTCTTATCAGCCTTGAAAGCGACTGTGTCCTGATTGGGAGTGGTTGGTGTAGTTTTTCGAACTGGATTTTTGGATCCCAGTATCTTTTGTCGTGCCTCATGGTTCTTCAGTATACTAAAGAGACCAGCGGTTGTGAGAAATATGGCAACCATTCTTCACGACGTAGACACCATACTATCTTCAGGTTGATTTCTCTTTGTCACTACTTCTTGGGATTCAAAGCTCTGACTGAAGTTAGAATTTGCATGAGCTTAGGTCTAGCTCACTTATTGATTCTTCTGGTATCTGCAGGAGAGCATCAAACTTTTGGCATTCAAGAGTTAGTTTATTTTCTTTGATTTTCTTAGAACCTGCACACATTTGTTCGAGCGTATTCCACATGGTTGCAGATTCACAATGTTGAACATGAACAAGCATTGGTCGTTCAAGTGTTCCTGAAATGATGTGCTTTGCATAATCATCTAAGTCTGCAATCTTCTTTTCTTCGCTTATGTATTATTGCATTGGTTTAGGGATGGCACCTTGAACTGCATCATCTCTTGCTTCAGAGGTAGCCTGAAGGTACTTGACCAGTATCCTAATAGATCTAGTTGTGATAATCTGCCACATCATTACATGATGTGCCTTCAGGAATGAAGATACCATATATCTCCAGTAGTCACTACTCTGATACTACTTGTTGGCCCCAAAACGAGTATTCTGGTGTATTGGGGGGGGGAAGGGGAATACCCCAGTTAAAAACTTTTTCAGATTAAGAAGGTTTTCAGTGTGAGCTCAAATCTAAAGAGAGGTAGCTTCAGTTTAGAGTGTAACTTCATATAGCAATCCTTCAGTCTACACTTATTGTTTGACTGATGGACTAATATCTTAAGTATTGCAGTGCGGAAGTGGTAGTTTTAGAAGCTTACTCGTTTATCAGAAATCTTAATGTTAATGTTCAAGTTTACACTTAATCAATATTCAGTTTATGAAATGTTTGTGTCAGAGAGAAATGAATACTGAAAGTAAATAGAGAAGACACAAAGAATTGGTCTGCGTGGTTCAGAGATAAAAACTCCTACGTCCACGAGTCTCGATGTGTGTCGAGGGTTTCCAACTAAATGGAGTGGTGTCTTACAGTGATCAACCTTGAAGGTTAGATGAACAATAGTGTCTAATCACTTCCAGCTAAGAAAACTAATTCTAAGTTAGATCTATTCTTCGGTTACAATCTAATATCGCTAAGAACACACTAATGGATTTTCAGAGAGTACGAGTGTTCTAAAACTGAAAGCTTGAGTGTAGAAGAAATCTTGAGAGCGATGATAGCGATTGAGCGTAAGAGAGCTTGGTAACCGGTGTTTGAAGTGATTGAAGCAGCGAGATATTTATAGGACATTCTCAAGAATATATCCGTTGTGAGAGAGAGCTTCGTCTCTAGCATTTGAAATTATTTTTGTTGGAGTCGTCGTCCTTTTTACCATTTTTGGTGTCTGCAACAGGATCTTACTTCACCTACTGAGATCTTTTCCAGAAGTGGTAATGCATATAGGTGTAGCATGGCACTCAGTAGCAAGCGTGACTTCAAAGGAAACTTCAGTGCAGAGCTTCAGTGAATGATATCTTCATGCTTCAATTAACTTCAACTTCAATACTTCAGGACATGACTTCAGTGGCATGGTCCTTCAGTGTTGGTCTGAGAACCGAGTTGTAGAAAACTTCAATACTGGTCTTGAACTTCAGTCTTGAATTCTTCAGGTTACGTGTACCTGCAAACTGAACTCCTTAACAAGTGAGTTATAAAATAAGACTAAGGACTAGATTTCAGTTTTGGGCTTAATACATCTTTCAAGGGAGGTTTTATAATTTTAATCAAAACATTTATAAATATTTCCCAACATTATATTTCATTTATTTATTCTCCATAGTTTTGTTTCGTTTATATTGTAACTAATTGACATTATATAGAGTTTAATGAAAAAAAAAATCTTTATAGATCCAAATTATAAAATAAAGTGTTGGCTTTGCAGCAATGTGAAGATGTCGATGTTTTTAATAAAATATATTTATTTGAAATTATTTTAAACTATTTTTATTATGTCACTTTACACTGTGGTCTTCAGTGTGCTAAGTCCGAGAAATTGTTGTTAGGTTTTCAGAAGGTTTTCAGATCCTTATCATATCGAGAGATTTTCAAATTCTTGTTATATTGGATAAATTTATTGTTAGTTCATTATTTAATTTTATATTTCTAATGATTTTGAATATTTTTCATACATTGTGAAAGAGTTCATATTTTTATCATAAATCCTGAAAAATATATAAAAATGAAGAAGTTTATGTTTTGTATTAAATGAGTTGATCAAATACTATTTTAAATGTATCATCTATTTTAGATTGAGGCCCTTTTCCAACAGGCTGAATTTTGTGGACTGGGCTTAATATATATGTACATAACATATTTTTATTTTACATATTGCATAAACTTAATTTATAATATTTCATTATATTATTATGTTATGCACATCAATATGTTATGCATAGCACTATTAGTTAAAGTTTCATCACACTTTCGCTCAATAAGTATGTCAGCTAATTGCAGCCACGTTATATTATTATTTAATTTCATGGTCATCTTATTATGTTTAGTTGTGGATTTACGATTTGAAATTTGTGGTCTAGGAAATAATCATTCATAAGTAACAAAATAATATAATAATACACATTTTAAATAGTATGTATTTAGCGAGGTTTTGTTGGAAATCTTGTTGGTGGTGTTGAAAATAAATGTTTTTGTGTAGAAGAACAAAGAATGGAGATAAATAAGGTAGATTTATTTAATATGTTGATGGATTTGGACATTTACTTTAAAGAACAGGATATATATAAATTTGGCCGTATTAAATTTAAATAATAATAGTATATTTTTTTTATACAGTTATACCCCTAACGCCTTATGTTAAATGGATCCGCCCATGATTGTATTAATAAAGCTCCAACGAAATTGAATTCGAGTTCAAACTCAATCAAAATTAATGATTGAACTTAGTTAAGCTCGAAAAAATCAAACTCAAACCAAGTCGCAAGATACTTATAGACTGAGCTACCTATAGACAGAGCTCAAGTTTGAGCATACAATAATTGAATTGATTCGACTGGTTTACACTTCTTAGAACTGTATCATAATCTTAAAAAAAAAATTACACAATGTATTTGTGTGCTTTTACATACTAGTAAAATGATTATTTTTTAGGCCAAAGATAACGAATTCATATCTTACCACCATTAGGTTATAGTCTAAATTAATTACTTACTGATATTGTAATGTTGAGAGTTGTGATCACATGAGCTGTTGTTGAGCAGATAGTGGAGCAGAAAGTTATAACTATCTATTGTTGAGCAGATAGTGGAGCAGACAGCTGTTAGTGCATGGACCATCTGTCTGGATAACAGATAGTGACAAG
>JAPKLX010000063.1:648907-678871 GCA_026898415.1 Leonotis leonurus
GAGAGAGAGGGAGAGTGATACACGAGGGGAAAGAAAGACAGTAAATCTTTGAGTGTTCTTCATTGTAATCTCTGTAACTTCTTTCGATTTTGAAATTAGTGAATTGATATCTGTTCTCCCGTGGACGTAGGCTTGATTTTGAGCCGAACCACGTAATTCCTGTGTTCTATTCTTCTTGTTATTGTTATTGTTCTTATTTCCACCGTTCAAACCCAACATGTAACATGTGCTCCAGCACGGTATAATACTTATTTTGTTGGTGTATAATTAAAATATATTTTAAAAATAAAATTAAACATAGAAAATTATATTAAAAATAAAATTAAACATAAAAAATTATATTATAAATAAAAATAAAAATTATTATTACACAGTTCGGATTCTACATTTTAAAAATATTTTTCTAAATTATGTTATAAATTTAAGTGAAATTATTTTATCACTCACCTTATATTAAAATCTTACTTTAGTAACCTCTAAATTGATTATAAAAAATATAGAAGTTGAAATAAATATATAGTTAAGACCAACTTATATTTTCTAATCATATCATAAAAAATATTATGATAAATACTAAAAAAAATCAAATGAAAGATGAAATTAGAAAATGTGTAAAATTTTAATTAAAATATCATATAATTTTTATAAAGTAGAAAAAATAACTAGTGATATATTAATTAAATAATTATAATAAGTGTGTTATACATTTAAAATATAAAAAGTTTTATAGAACTTTAAAATTTTAAAATGAAAGTTATTAATAAAAATATTGTTATATTAATATATTAATAAATTATAAAAAATACATATTGTGTCATGCATTCTCTTTATAGGAATAACTATCTTGTGTTTTTATAGCACATATTCCATAATTAATAAGTCGTTATTTCAAAAATAATTAAAATTTATTTTCTAATTTTGAATTTTTCAATCTTAATAATTAATTAAAAATTATTATACATCACACCATATCTTAATTTGGTGGAATAAAATTGAAAGTAGTATATAAAGCAAAGATACATTACGTATGAACGCCAATTCAAAAGTTGATGATAAAAACCTAAACAAATTACACATTCACATAACATAAACGTGTAATCCTTATTTCTTCTCTCTTTTTTATGTCTTTTTTTTCTTTTTTATATGATGATCGAAGCACAAAATCGTTGTATGAATTGATTCATGCGTTTGTTTCGTGCTTTCAATATTATTCAGTTAGTAAGTACATAATTTCTAGACATACGCTCACAACTGAAGCTAGACACAACTGGAATATTCTTAAATTCATTCCCAAATTAAATTAAAGAAAATAACATATTTCAAGATTCTAAGCCTATATCTTCAATTGAAAGAAAGTTGAATGTTAGCTTAACAGAGTAGCGCTCCACCGCCCGCGATGGGCACATCTTAATGCGCCCACGGTTGATGTGGCAATGCCACATCATTGACACATCATCATACGAGTCACTATATTTTTCGTTTTTTTATTAATTTTATTTTTATTATTATTATTTATTAAATAATATTAAACTATACCCTAACCAATAAACCCTAGTCGGAAAGTGATAATTAATAAAAAATATTTAAGTTTTAATATTTATCTACGTGGCATGTCACATCAACCGCGGGCGCATTAAGAAATACCCACCGCGGGCGGGTGAGCATTTTCGTAGCTTAACATGCTTTTTCCGGCTGCGGTTTTAAGTCTCTCTCTTTGATGAATAATATATCCTGACTCTTGTGGGTGGACAATTAATGATTTCTAATAGTATATACAGCACTCTTGAAATACTCCTTATTTACAAGTAATTGTCAATTCTAGCAAACTATTAAATTTATCACCTTGTACTTAGGATGTTCGGTTACCTATAATTATAATAGCTCGTGATTATTTGAGACTAATTTTACCAGTAATTATTCGAGGCCAAAATAAATAAGCCAAAACTAATCTTACGTGGCATAGTCTTGAGATTGAATTAATATATTAAATTATGGATAGTCCATCACTACAAAAAAAAATTATTTTAGCAACGGAATTTTTCCGTTACTAAAACAAGAAATTCCGTTACTAAAACGTTTAGTAACGGATTTGTAACGGATTTATCCGTAGTAATATTGATGGTTGCTAAAAAATTTAACAACGGAATATATTATGTTACTATATATAATAATGGAATTGTAACGGAATTTTCGTTTCTAAAATGATTTATTCTATTTTAGTAACATAATTGTAACGGAAAATTCCGTTACTAAATTTTTAATAACGGATAATTTCGTCATTAATTCCATTACTAAAATTTTACAAAAATTCCGTAACAATTCCGTTGTCGATCCGTTAAAATTTAGAAACGGAAAATTTTTCCATCACTATTCCGTTGCTATATAATGCATTTTTTGTAGTGCATCCAACCGAACACTCTCATTGTAGACTTCACCATCATTGCATGTTAGATAAGATAAGGTTACATGTAACGTTATGTGGAATTTGTTTAATAAACCGAATAAATACACATAAATAAAAATAATAAGTGGAATTTGTTTGATAAACCGAATAAATACACATAAATAAAAATAATAAATTAGATTTATAGAGTATACCAAAGCTCGTGATTAATGTTATAATAAAAGATTATTTACATAACGCGCATATAACGTTTACAATGACGATATTAAAATAATCAAAATAATGTGCACAATTCTAATCAACAATATTCTATTTAAAAACCACTTACTAAAGGCATAATCATAAAATAACACCATATATTTCATGTCTGGATCATTAAAGAAGCCAATGTAGTAAAAATCGACTGTATTTCAAGAAATTCAAGTCTAAGTAATGACGCAGTAGGAAACTATACAAGAAAAAATAGCTTGCTAATTAAACAGATAATTCATCTACTGCTTCATCTCTTTCATGTATATATATCAAGCAGAAATGGCACTCCAATTAGATGGCACTCTACTTGAACTTATAGGCGGCATGTTGCGTACGTTAACGTCGAGAGGCAGCATACGGTACTCGATATCGAGCTCTCTGAAAATCTTAACCATTTCCTCTACAAGAAGTGATCTCCTTGCCCATCTCTCTCCCATATCTTGGAAGTTCATCTTGTGCGATAGCCACGTTGAGAACTTCAACCGGTTCATGTCCTCCATGTCCCTCATCACAATCATGGGTGCCGGGTACCAATGGTCACTCCGGTTATCAACATACCTGCAAGCAAACCAGTCATTGTATGAGGTGAATACTGTGGAATCTCGATGTCCCTACAATGCTATTATCATACCTTGTGATCCTTTCCTTCATTAAAGCAATCTTCTCCCCAGGAGTGGAAATGTGGATACTGAAATCAATCGCATCTCCCATATCCGGGCTGCGGTAGTAATTGTGGATTGGCTTTGTTGATAACACGCTATTTGGATAATAGATTTTATGGTTATCAAACTTCAAGAAAACTGTTGTCAATATGTTCATTTCTTCAACCACCATCTGAAATTTTCACACATCAAGAATGAGAACCATGAAGATTTTCAACAATAGCATGTCGCATGTAAGAGAACTTACTTGGACTCCATCAACTTCAACACGGTCGCCAACATCAAACGGGTGCATCACAAATAAAAAGATGATGGCTTCAAATGTTGTCTTGCACGCATTTCCGAACATGAATACCACTAGAAGAAGTTGGGAGCTTAAGAAGATGAAAAACTGAGTTGTTGCGACTTTGAGAATGAGAAGCCAGATCACAATAATGAGAACCCCCACAAGAACATTGAGCATGTGGTGTAGTTTATCGACTGCAGTTTTTGTGTCATTGAGCGATAAAGCAAGAGCCCGTCGCTCCCTGAATGCATTCACCTGTGGCAAAAAAGATCTCATACACATTCAGCGTTATCGTCATAGAAGTGAATACAAATCAACCAGCATGCTCTTTCATTATTAACAAAATCAGTAGTTAAAGGTGTACTTAGAAGAGAAGTAGATACTATGTGAAGAAAGGGAAATATTTCCTTTCTTCACCTTTCCTGTTCCAATACATTAGAAAACACCAAAGTATGATGATTTGCACCTTAAGAAACTTCAGGAGAAAGTTGCACTATACACACATAATCATGATACTTTGCTAGAAGGTGGACCATATTGGTTGGTCAGCCATTTTCAGGGTCGGGACCACTAAGAAATATACAATGGTACAAGCTGAGTGTAGCTTCCCGCTACTAAAACTTTAACATAGTGAAACTTTTAACATAGTGATTGTGCAGAAGCAAATTCCACCAAATATATCTCTCATGAAAGTTCCAGCTTTGTGAGGAAGGTAAAAGGTGTTTTTTTTACTCAACCGAACAAGTTCCACCAATACCTATATACTTAATTTAGCTAAGCTAAGATAATATTAGGAAATATTTAGATTTTAGCAGAGATGTCAACGGCTATAAGCTATAATGCATAGTGAAGAGAATGACAAGAAACTATTGCTTACCACCCAATTCTTAAGAGCGCGTTTGCTGATTCCCTTTTGCTCACTACCATCTTCAAAGAGACGTATAGTCTTTATAACCTCGTCCTCCCACATAAAACGCATTAGATCCTCGAGGTAAATGTATCTGATCATAGTCAAGACAATAGATGAAATTATGATCTCCACCAACTTCTATTTCTAACACATGATTCCACAAACAAGAGTAATAGAATCAACTGGACTTTAATATCACACATCTAAAGTTGGTATTATGGAAAAATCAGGTGAATCAGACGCCAAATGCAGGAATCAAGAACACAAATTAAAGAACGAACATAAATCTCATTGGACAGAAACTCACTTCGATCCTGGCTTGGCAACATTGTAAAAGATCTTCTTGGCAGCAATCTTGGCCTGATTCTCGCTCATGATATGCACCGTTGCCTCGTCTTCACCGGTGGCGCCCTGAATTTTCTCGTCCAGAGTGGAGAGCGCACCTTTCCTCACGATGTTCGTCAACCTCTTCATATTCCAAGCAGATATATTCTTCTGGTTTAGCCTATGCAAGTGATCTATGGTTATACCATTATGCTCCACCTTATTTGACAAAACTTTCGAGAACATCGGGCTCTTAGCACCACTCGCGATTGGAGTCTTCGTAGTCTGAGTACCTATCAATCTCCCACTCTTAGGGAACATATTGGCCTTAAGATCAGGGGGAATAGTCGCCCCTGCATTCTGAAGCTTTTGAACCTCAATCATCACTCTCTCCTCCTCCTCTTGCTCCTGCTCGATCTCGACCAATGGCGGCCCCGACAACGTCCTGATCACGTACTGATTGAACAAAGAATCTTGAATCCGATCAAAGAACGTGCTCACGTGAAACGACGAGGCTAAGACCTTAACGAGTAGGGTTTTAAGCAGCCAAATCAAAGTGCCCACCAACAAACACACCCAAATTTTGGTCACGTATCGCAGAATGTTGCTGTTCGTCGCTTTCTGAACCTTCTTATCGAAAATGCATTGCCAAGCAACCAAAACCAGCCCCAACCACACACAGTTCTGCACTGCTTTTCTCAGTCCGTATACGAAGTAAAGCACGCGCTTGCGGAGAAGAAAGTTTCTCTCTATGCAGAAAACGACGATCCTAATCGCCCAACCAGACACCAATCTACCAGAAATCAGAACTAAAACCATTAATTCCCATTTCCATAGGTCTAATTTGAAGATCTTCTTCCTCATCACTTCGATGGTTAAGCTACATACTAAAGCAGCAACGATGATTATCAAACTTAGCAACTGCAGAAACGAGAGAAAGTTAAACTTCATCTTCTTATAATGTTCGGGTAGATCTTCCTCGAGGAAAGGGTCGTCTTCATCGATCTCGCTCGAGCCTTTCCCCAGAAGTTGCGATTTCCCCAGAAGTTGCGATTTCCCCGCCGCCGCTCGAGGCGTTTGAGATCTCTGCTGGTTTTGATTTTCCTCCGGCGGGTCTAGTAATCTGGACTTGGTTCTAGCCCTCAATAGGCTCGATTTCCGCCGGAACGAGTTGTTCGAGGAGCAGTGGAGGACCTCCTCGTTCTCCGGCAGCTCAACGCCGTCGGAGCGGCGGTTCTCCGCCGTGTCGCTGAAGGAGACATGGACCTCGCGCGGCGTGAGTTGGCCGTAGTTGGTGGCTGCGGGGCTCTCCGGTATCCTCGAGAGCGAGGACTGGTTCGACTTCGGAGATTCCGTCACGACTTCGTCCTTGGAGACGGCGGCCGTCCTCTTTACCGCGTCGTTCGAGAAATCGTAGCTTGAGTCTCTCCACATTCTGCTTCCGGCAGAGGCGGCGTCACTGCAACTCGCGGCTTCTCCGTTGGGAAAATTGTGACCGTTGATTCTAACCACGGTCTCCTTCGGCGGCGAAGGAATCGCGGAGGAGGAAGAGGAAGTCAGCACGGCTGCGGCGGCGGAGGGTGGCGGTGAGGAATTGCCCAGGGATTTGCGTAGAGTATCCATATCAGGCGGAAATAATAATAGAAGAATGTAGAACAAACTCACAACTGTGATTTTGATTAATGGGAAATCTATTTAATTGTTATATAGCTATTTTAGAAACAAAGTGGAGATAATTCAGAAGGGAAAATCTCTTTAATTTGAAGCTTATAAGAAAATATTACTTCTCACAGACTATAATAATAGTGGTGACTGGTGAAGGTGATGAGCTGTTACTGCAGTGCAACCAACAAAAAGGTGGTGCTGCTCTTCTCCCTTCTAATTTTCTGAATTTTGTAAGAAAATTTTAAAAATCAAATATCTTTATTTTATTTGTAAAATGAAAAGTAAAATCTTCGCCGCACAGATGGCGGCGAATCGACGCGGCGTGTGAAGTAACTCAGTAAGTAGCTTTTATTTACTCTTTATTTCCAAAATTATTATTTATATTATATCTCATTTACTATTATATATAGGTTTTCATTTATACCGTACCTTTTATCCTTACGTAGTTTTTCAACTTAGCATATCATGTTTTACTATAGAAATTTAGTTGAGTAAGATGAAAATAAACTAAATCTTTGTAGCAAATTGAAGATTATCTTTTCCTTTTTCTAGGCTGTCACGAATATGTGTTTGGAGATAAATAAACGAGGATTCTGGACATAGATCGATTTAGGTTCTTATCATATTTATTTTCAAAATTTTAAGAAAAATAGGAAAATATTTTTGTCATCCTATGTATATTACATAAAGTATGCATTAGGTAATGGATTTTAGGCACAGTCCTATCCTATAATCATGTTTGTTACGTCTGTCGCTAGTCGATCCACTGTATCTGATTTTTTTATTTTCTTGAGAAATGGACAGAAACTAAGGAATTTAATAGATAAATTCAAAAAAATGTTGTCAAGATTTATCTCTTAATTAAAGCAGATTAAGTACGTGATTAGTGATTATGAAGAAGTTGGTGTGTATGCAGTTTTACAATAAATATTGAATTGTGGTTAAGTTGTTTACGTAAGATATTGATTGATGACTTATTTAACAAATCGACTTTCTTATTGCATATTTAACAAACTCCACCAGATACATATGTTCCAATAGTAACCATACCTATTCTAACAAACTTATAAAGTGTGCACATTTATATAAAAATGCATCCTTTTGCATAAAATATAATAACAAACATACATATATATATATATATCATACTAGCTAGTATAATTTGATGATGAGAACCAGCTCTTTAGTTTGTAACTAAAATCTATTTTATACTTTATTTTCATGCATTATTTAGATTGATTTGTTGCATTATATTTTAACACATTTATAAATATTAATGAGTGTATTTTATGTACAAATTTGATTCAATCATTAATCCGAATCTTAAATTATACTAAGATCAGTAGTATAATTGTTATTAATGGAACTAATGTATAGTATATGTATAAAACTATATATTTGATCCAATGTTAATTGAATAAAAAATATTTATTAATAGAATTATAAAAGTTAGAATGTGAATGTCGAATTAAATTAAATTTAATCAATTAATTTATAATTATACTAGCTTGGGGGTAGGGGTGAGAATTTGGACTAGGAGTTGGGATTTTCTCGGTCCCATCCCGAGTTCCTGCGGCCGGCAGGATTTGGGACTGGAATTGAAGAAATCAAAATTTTCGGGATATGGGAGTCCTGAATCCTAATTGGGACTCCCGATTTTCCAAAATTAATTTTCAAATTCGGGACATTTGGTTCTGATCCGAAAATATTGGTCCCGTTCGAAATTTCGGGATTATTCGGGACTAATCGGGACAATTTTTTTCGATACCGGAACCGGAACTTACAGTTTTTCAATTTCAAGACTTGAAAGTCTCGAAATTCTGATCGGAATCAGGATCTCCTGGTCCCGTCCCGATTCCACCCCTACTTATAGGTATCATCTCAAACGCCTCATCATTTAATTAAAACGTAAAAAATGGAGAATATATGGATGCATTCTTTAATTTAGGAAGAATAAATGAATATAAAGTGAATGGAGATGTAAGATAAGACACACGGATAAGATCTGAAAATATTTGGAAAAGCGTTAAAGGTAAAGATGGTAGGAAGTACATAATATTAAATGCAAATGTGGATATCAATTCAACCTAGCGTCTTACCGATACAACTACAAATGTCATTCCGACTGATTACTTTGATTTGTTGGTTTATTCAATTTGAGTCAAATTAGATTAATTTTTTTTTAAATTGAGTTGAAATTTTTAAGGTTAAATTGAGTTTAATGTTTTCGGATTAAAATTTACGATTCTAACCTTAAATTTTTATTTTTCAGTCCATCAAATTAGAATGTTTACGAAAATTTTAATATATATTTATATTTTTTATCATTCAAAATATATTTGCAAAAAAAAAACATAACAAATAAAAAAATAGCACATAGTTAAAGATCACATTTAAAAATAAAAATAAATAAATAGAAACCTAAATATAATATCGTAACAAAAATGTATTATAATTTTTTTTACGCGATTGATTAATTTGTGGGTATGATAAAATAAAAATTTTACATAGAAAATCAAATACTCAATCCGTCAACCAAAATAGTTTGCGATTTGACTTGACACGAATTTTAAGATTGTATTTTGACTTTAATGAGAATGAGTATTTAGTGAAGTTTGAATTACACTTGAGAGTCACCTGGTTTGATTAATATGATTAATATGATTAATAGCATAATCACATTTAAATATATTTCTTTCTATCCATAATCCAACATTTCTTACATCTCCATAGTAATTCCACCCATTCTTAGGCCACCTGAATCGGTGGAATAAGTTATAATCACTCATTTGAGTTATTAAAAGGCATAATAAGGGTGGAATTCATAAGAAGACCAAGAAATGAATGGTTATGGATGAGAAGTGAGAAAATTATAGACTATTAGGGCCCATTTGGTAGGGTTGTTTAAGCATGTTGGGCAAATATAATCTTAAGTTATCTCTTATTTGGTAGCATATTGGTTTCATTGACTGGCCCGTGTCTATAGTATTGGCCCGAAAAAAAGTGTGAGATGTAGTGGGTTTATAATCCTCCCAAGTAGGTGGTATTATTTTAGACTTGGCCCAACAGTAAAAGCCTCAAATTTTTAACAAGACAATTATACCCTTTCACCATTTCTCCTCAATTGCAATTCATGTCTTGCGCAAAACACAACACTCAACCTTTATCCTTCTCCCAGACGTTGCACATCTTATTTCTTCATTTTCTCTTTTATTTCTTCATTTTCTCTTTTGATTGATCAGCTCGTGCTATATATGCTTAATGCTTGCCGTTCGTTGAGTTAGTTCATTGATTTCTGGATTTATTATTTTTGCTTCTGAAT
This sequence comes from Leonotis leonurus, assembly GCA_026898415.1. Classification (NCBI taxonomy): domain Eukaryota; kingdom Viridiplantae; phylum Streptophyta; class Magnoliopsida; order Lamiales; family Lamiaceae; genus Leonotis; species Leonotis leonurus. The sequence continues at coordinate 658,733 of JAPKLX010000063.1, forward strand.
TTTGATTGGATCAACTGGAAATCGATCGAATTGCTTGGAAATTTCTGCGTGGAGTTTGTTTGTTGCTCTGGATCTCAATCTCGATTATGAACTCGTCAAGCTTGTTTCTTCTTCATCATGAATTGCGATTCTGGCAATTTCGTAGATTTATGATTTGATAAAACATTCATAAAGGTAATGGCATTTTCGTGATTATCTATCAAATATTGGGGCAAAGTAGTAATTGGATAACATAAACTAGCCTACAATCTTACCTACCAAATGCAAGTTTATTTTTATCCATTTCCTTATCTTGTCAACCAAATAGAATACCACACTATATTTAACTCCACATTTCCCAACACACCATATTATAATTATCCTATCCTCTTATATCCTATCCAGTCTACCAAATGGAGCCTTAGTCTATCAATTTTATCAATCAAATCAAATAACTAAATTGAGTTGTATTTTGTAAGTGGAGTTTGAGTCCACTTAAATTACTATTTTTATTTCAATTCTTACTATTGATTATAGTGGATCCACTTACTATAAATGAAAATTTTGAAATGTAAACTTTTTTTGTGGACATCCAAAAATGTCAAAATGTAAATAATTTTGATAGACGAAGGGGTATATTTTACAAATATATTTTTTTATTTTTTCATTCGTTTAATCTAGTATATCCATTCGATTTTTAAACTAGCACTATCGGGTTCAGGTTATTTTTGGCCCAAACTATTCTCGGATTAAAAAATATTAATGATTATAAATCTTTGACTCTAATCCTATTCCATTTTGAATTGATATTCGGATATCCCAGACTTACTAAATTTACATGCCTAAATACAACTTAATATTTACCACAAAAGTTATTGTACTTGGTATTGTTAAGATTTATTAAAATATATTATAAATTATTACTTGATTTAGAGATTTATTTGTTATTTGATTCATTTTTTTTTTGAGTTAATTCATCTATCTTATACATCTAACTTAAATAAATATAATAAATCAAGTAAGACATAAATTTCACTTAATATATAATATAATTTAAGTAAAATTAATTTTTAAAACTCGTGTTAATAAGTAAGAAAATAATAAACCGAGCGAGTAATATATTAAGTTTTTAAATAACGAGTTATGAAGAAATATTTCACTTCAAATATTAGAAATTACGCCTTAATAACATAACCAGAATGGGAAAATCAAAGTATTACATGACAACAAATAGTGGACCATGAAACGAAGCCCACTAAAAACACAACAGAGAGACAAAAATTAGAAACAACTAAAGGAGTGACAAAATAAAGCAAGAACAACCACCAACATTGCAGCCAACAGAAAATCAAAACGGTCAGCTAACTAACTAATACACCTTCCGTCCATCGAAAAACTTGACAATTTGATCCGATACGATTTTTAATAATGTGTTTTAACTTTGTGTAAGAGTGTAAGGTGAGTGGAGTTTAAGACCCACCATATTTATTGTTGTTATTGTTTTTTAGGTCCCACATAATTTATTATTTTTAATTGAGTTGTGTGTATGAGTTGAGTGAGTCCAATTACTATAAGGGGTGGTTTGGTTTATGTGATAAAATTGATAGGATTAATAAGATTATAACCTTTAAATCTCTACCTTCTTATTCATAATCATCCATCTCCTTATGAATTTAGTCATTTTTTATGCTTCTTAATTACTCAAATACTTAATTAAATAATCAAGCCAAATTTGGTGTGATTATATAATCAAGCATTTGAGTGATTAAGAGACATAAAAATGAATTGAATTCATAAGGAGATGGAGGATTATGAATAAAAGGTAGAGATTTAAAGCTTATAATCATATCAATCATATCACACAAACTAAACCACCATTAAAAGAAAACTTTAACATGTAAAGAAGTTTTATTAATGAATAAAAATGACAAAATGTAAAGAATTTTCGTGGAGGAAATGAGCATGTATTAAAGCTTGCTACTCAGTCATACCACACTGTTCACTTCAAATATTAATATTTTATTATTAACTCAACACGGCATACAAAGAATGACTTTTATATATCTTTATGCTTGCCGACCATACATTATTATGGACTTAACTAAGGACTTTCAGATTAATCCCAAAACTGATACGTAATTAATTAGTATTAAAGAGATTTTAAGAAGTTTATTTATGCTATTGTATTGCGTGATAAAGTAAATGAAAACGGATCCTTAATTGAGTAAAGTGAAATCATTTTCCACTTTATATCTATAAAATATAATAATATGAAAATTGTTTATTCAGAACATAGGACGGATTACAACACTTGTTCCACCGGATATAAAACGACATCAAACCATGTGTCAATATGTCGTACCCATCGCCACATTATTTAATTCTCTTAAAACTCTCAACTATCATTGTCACTCGAGATAGGGGTGGGCACCGGATCGGATCCGAATCGATCCGTTAGGACTGAAAATTCAATTTATTTTATAAGATGGACCGATTCGGATCGAAAAAAATTTCTGGACCGACCCTGCAGCGATCCAGATCCAGATTTCGGGTCCGATCTGCTAACATGTGAACGTTGGAGAACGGATGAGCACCACGGTCAGGGACCGTTGACGTGTAAGCGGGCGCTGACCTCAGCGGATGACGTGGCAACCATGGTTTAGTCATTGCAACATTTGAAGTTCTACATTCCTTTGTTTCCTTCTTCAATTGTGGATTCTACATTTTGCACTTTGAGACCTTATGTGATCTATATGAAATATGCTTTATTTGATTCTTAATTGTGCGATGGTTAGATTTGTTTGTTCTTTAATTCGTGATTCAATTAGTTATGGCTGATAGAACCCGTATGAGGGGCTCGTAATTCCACATGATCTACATGTTTAATAAATTATATAAATAATTAATTCTTAACATATAATACCACATATGAGAATTAAATAGCGGAATTACCAATCTCCTTAGCTAGTCATTTGCTTGCGGAGAGACAAATTGATTCGTCAACAACGAATTGCAATCCACTCCAATGGATCTCCTTGATCTCCTTCGATCCAACCTTGGAAACTTAACATATTCTCAATCTACAACTTGATTATTGTGTGGACAATAATCTATCAAACTTTTAAGAGAAAGAAGAACGAAAAATTAGAGTTTTGAATACTCTATCTTTTTCGAAAAATTAGAGAGAATTAATTCTTTTATTGGCTGATTTTCCTTAGGTGTAGAAGTAGGAAAATAGGCCACCCCTCTTTATCCCTATTTATAGATATTTTGGGCTAGATTAGGGCTTCCAAGGTGAATGGATAAGATCTCCCAATAATAGAACTAAATCTCACTTTTATCTCTCTACAATTCCATCTATTATTCAAATTAGTTTGAATTTGAATAATTCAAAATTAATTTAATTAATTTACAAGTCATTTTGACACAATTAAATTTAATTAATTGTCTTGGTCAAACTTAGACTTAAACTAATTATTTCATTAAGTTAATTTAACTCTCAAATTAATTACTCTATGGAAATGTAATAAAGTGTAATTCTATTATAAATATTTATCGACTCCACTATATGATAAATATTGAAATTATCTTCATCCATTCAAATTACGGATGTAACCCTTTTTATCATTAACTATTTTCCGCGTTTAAAATTTACTAAATTCATTAATTAATTGAGTTTGTTGACAACTCAAAATTAATTATTTATTTATTCGTGAGTGATCCGGTTCAGACTTTGATTATTGCATATGGAATAAATTACAACCGCCCAGTGTACTTATCCAACAAACATTTCTGAACGCCTCACGTGGATTCAATCAACGCGTCTCATCGAGACACGATTCCATGCAACTGACAGTTGAGTACTTCTCGCTAAACCAATCACTACTGCCCAAGACATCACTATCTAGAGTTACAAAAAAACCGTAAGTAAAGATGAGTCAAAGCAGCGTTTAATCAGTCGCATATACTAATGTCATCGTCACATATTAAGAAATAATTAATTCCTGACACCTCGTTCCAAGCAACAACACATAGAACTTACCTCACCGTGAAACATCTCAATATGTATATGCAAAACATGTGTGTCAGCTTATACATACCGATATCATTCTGCAGGGTAAGGTCAGCTCTCACATCAAATGATACCGCAACCTTTACCGACTAGAATGTCCAAGTCCGTCTAGACTTTGAGCTTTGTCCTACAAAGGAGCTGACTGTGTAACCTTCCATGATCATAGATCCACTATACAGTCTACAATTATAGGAAACAGACTTGTTTGCAACTTAAGGATAATAAATAATAAACCAATGACAGAAACATTTATTCTCATTAAAATAAAACTGAAAACAAGTCTGATACATCTTCTAAGCACAAAGCATGCTTTGAGGTATACAAACACTAACAATCTCCCACTTATATTCAAATATGTTTTAGAGTATATAATTTGTGTCGCATGACATCTATAAATCTCTCACTTATACCTAAAGCAGGTCTATAACACGTTGCACTCCTAGACCCTCTACGTGCCGCTCAAACATTTTCCCGTTCAGGCTTTTCATGAATGGATCTGTCAGGTTGTCCTCCGACGCTATCTTCATCACTACAATGTCGTCTCTCCGTACTATATCACGAATGATGTGATATTTCCTCTTGATGTGTTTACTTACCTTATGGGCCCGTGGTTCCTTGGAGTTTGCCACTATACCAATGTTATCACAATAAATTATGATACTCGCAGGCATACTCGGAATCACATCTAAGTCCATCAAAAAGCTTAAAAGCAAACTGCTTCCTTTGCGGCCTCTGATGCGGCCACATACTCAGCTTCCATGTTGGAGTCTACGATGCATTTCTGCTTCAGACTCCTCCATGTCACGGCTACGCCTCCCAAAGTAAAGACATACACGAAGGTAAATTTTCTTGAGTCCCGGTCTGTCTGAAAATCAGAGTCGGTGTAACCCAAAGGACACAATGAATCAACCTAATATACCAAATAATACTCCTTAGTCCTTTTAAGGTACTTGATTATGTTCTTTACGACTGTCCAATGGCCTTTGCCAGGGTTGAATTGATATCGTGCTACCATGCCCACGACAAAGCAGATATCCAGTCTAATACACATCATAGCATACATGAGACTACCCACTACCGAGGCATAATGTACGTGTCTCATCTCCTCTATCTCATCAGGTGTCTTAGGACACATGTCCTGAGAAGAATGATTTTATGTCTGAAGGGTAGGAAACCCTTCTTGAAATCTTGTATATGCTAAAGCGTCTAAGAATTGTCTCGATATAGGATTCCTGAGATATGCACAACATTCTCTTTTGTCAGTCATGTATGAACTTGATCCCGAGAATGTGTCATACTTTTCCCATATTTTTCATATCGAATTGATTGGACATGTATGCTCTAACGTATGACAACTTCTTGATATTTTCGATTAAGAGAATATCATCTACGTATAGCAACAAGAAAAAAAATTGTCTTACCCTCACACTTCTTGTACACACAGCTTTCGTCAGTACACTGATCAAATCTATAGGACTTGATAACCCGATCGAGACAAAAGTTTCATGACCGTGAGGCTTTTTAAGTCCATAGATGAACTTTTTAAGCTTCCACACCATATTTTCCTTTCCTTGAACTATATATCCCTTGGGTTGTTGCATATGGATGTTTTTAGATCAATGAATACAATTAATTTATTTTTTCTAGATTTGTAACTACTGAAACTCTTAAATCATGAGAAACTCCATTATTTTTAATAAATAAATATTAAGATTAATATAAAATTAATTTTATATTATATCAATTAATTTATTTTTTATATTTAATAAATAATAAAATATACTCTAATCAATAGACTATAGTCGAAAAGATAAATTTTATATACAAAATAAATTAAAATAATATTTAATATATTCTCTCAAATTATTAAAAAATGCATACAGAACAACAAATTCCATATTTTAAGAGATAAAAAATTTTAAATAAGATTTATATGAAAATTATCTTTTAATATGTGTCATTGATCTAAATGATTTAATAGTAAAAATTAATTTTTAGTTAACTCTTAAGAAATCATTTTTATCTCTTTATCATGTCGATAATGTGTCGTGTCCTTATCGTGTTGTGTCAATATAAAAATTATTGTGTTTGTGTCAGGTTCGTGTGTCCGAATTTGAGCTTAACAAGTCGATTTCGTATTCGGGCTCAGTAGAACCGAATGTAAATTTTGTGTTGATATCAATGTATTATAATATTCGTACCACAATATAATTGACACATGACAATATTACTTAGCTCTGTCTCATTAGGACTAATATTTTTGGACACACAAATTATCAAATGATTAAACACATGTGACTGAACAAGACAAGAGTTGCTAAAATCCAATTCATGCACATAGTAAATCATCATATGCAAATTTTATACATTCATAACTACATTTAATTATCAAGAAAAGACGTATGACGTGGAAGCTTAGAATCTTGAAAGAACACATAAAACTATACAAGTTGTGTCTCCCTAAACAAGTAGTTTTGGAAGCACATTTTTGTCAGATTACCTCAAAGGTTGATGATCTTGTTAGCTTTGGACATTCATTTCGTGCTTTCCCGTATCCGGTCAAGATAGACTAATAATCTCTAGTGTTCTTTGCCACTCGGCCCTTTTACTCCGAGCAAGAGTAGTTGACGGGAAGTAGTTGTATAATTTATACGAAAACATTATGCCGCATTCTCATTTTCTTGTGTCTTTATTGGCCAGTCCTCTATGAGCTGACATGGCTCTCCCAGGTTTCTCTTTTTAGTAGCCCTCTCTTCTTCGACAATCTGCAAACGGGAGCTGCGTTTAGTACATTAAAATCGATAAAAAAGAAATGTTCAGAAAAGGGTAAAGGGGGATTACAACTACCTTTTTGCCTATGGACTGCAGGATCTCAGTTATTTCTGAAAATTCTGGCCTTAAAGAGGGTTCTTGCTGCCAACATCTTTCGAGCAGTTCCACTACTAACGGGTGAGTGTGTTTTGGTATTGTTGGCCTTAGACCCTGTAGTTCGTAACGAGCAAAAGGATTATGTATTTACTAGGGTGATAGATTAGATTGACCATGCATGAGATTGAGCATTTAAAGGATTACATGACCAAACATGCTTAAAATTGTTCAATCAATTCAAGATAAACACAACTGGACCCACACACAAGGGAAGGCGACAAAAGAAAGGAGCCTAAGATATTGCATCCAAATAAAAAACGATTCGATCTTTGTAATTGGATGCGTACCTTCTGCACAACACCCACAGCAGCCTGCAGAGGAGTCAAGTTTGCGTATGGAACCTGGCATTTTCAATTGGAAGTTTTGTGAGTGCAAATGCAACTGAAAGCAAATCAAAATTTTCATATTGTATTTTGGAGGACTCGTAACTTTGGAGCAAATAATTGTAAGAAATTGAAGTAAATGATGACATATTACAACCTTTCCGCTTAGAAGCTCCCACAGCATGACCCCAAAGCTGAAAATGTCAGCTTTATGATTATACGGTTTGTGCTCAATAACCTCCCAATCAACCAAAAAAAAAAGCACGCGTTAGAAATAATAATTAACACCTCTTTCCAAAGGGGATGAATGTTTTTGGCATGGGTAATATGGCTTATTAGAACGAAAAGACTAGTGCCATTGGCCGATGTGGGGTCAACATGTACTAGTGAAAAATAAAGATCAGCACACCTCGGGTGCCATCCAGCGATAAGTTCCAGTTTCTGCAGTCATAACTCCCGCCTGAACAATCACTCGCGCAACACCAAAATCTGCAATCTTAACCACCTACATGGCATAACCTATTACAACTTGCAATAGTGATATAAATTATAGATCAAGATTAGACCCAAGGCTTTGAATGATGACAGTCATATGAACCAGACGAGAATTTCAAGGGGAGGGGATCAGTTTTTTTGAATTAGTAGGATAAAAATCAGAGTCGAACAAAATAGAAAAGGTTTCGGTAATTATAAGTTTTGGCCCAAAATAAAGTAAAAATGCATGTGATCATTTCAAGTTAGAGATAAACTTTAAAAATCTGAAAACAAATAAAGAAAAAGTTGAAAGTTAGACGTAAACCTAGTATAAAAATTCGAAAAAAATGATTATACAGGAAATATTACTATATTAAAGGAAGAAAAAAAATGAGGGGACCCATAACATTGCTTAGTCTATGATATACCCTTCAGCATATATATATATATTACTAAGTTTAGAGATCATGATTTCTTACTTCGTTTTCATCCATTAAAAGGTTGGCAGCCTTTAGGTCCCTGTGGATTATATTATTTTGATGCAAATAGCTCATTCCCCTAGTGACATCAATCGCAACTTTCAGGGTGGCTGGAAGCTTAAGAACACCCTTTTGTTTATGCAGGCCGTCGTACACACTTCCACCAGACATAAATTCTGAAGAAAGAAAGTAGAAGTCAAAAACAAACTTTGATACTCCATTAGAATCTGGTCAAAAACTAGTCGCTGGAGCAAAATTCATACCAGTAACGATGCACAAGAGTGGAGGTCTTGTACATGAACCAATAAATTGTACCACATTCTTGTGGCGAACTTTCCTGAATCAAATAGATGGAAAATGTAAAAGTCTATGTTTTATACTGAAAACAATTACATCATGAGAGGGAAAATTAACTAACTCTAGTCTATATAGCATAAGTATTACAGTGACTATCTCGGGAGCCACCCATACAAATATAAAAACCAGACAAACATTATCACGGGATTGTGTACAGACATACTTATTTATCATACTCCCTCTGTCCCACTCAAGTTGGCCCCTAAAGTCAATAAAGCAATCACAGTTTTGGTCAAACGGGGCCATCTTGAAAGGGGCGGAGGGAGTAATAAAGAAGGTATTGAGTAGGAATGCATTAGCACTCTATCTCACGATCTACATTTGTAAATGTTTTATAGGAAGTTCTAGAAGGACTTCTATCTCGCATGCCTGAGTAGATTTTACTTCTTAGTTGATCAGATCATTTGAACAACTAAAAATGAAAACAAATTAAAGAAACCACATTTCCCGCACGTGTGAAGAGACTTAAAATTCAGAGCTAAAGAAACATGGGTAAATTTAGTTTAGAGCCCACAAATTAGCATATAAGATACAACTGTTCTTAAAGTTTCAAGCATCAACAAATTTAACCTCAATATGTAGACTTCCTGAGCGAACTCCCGTTGCATGTTTTCATTAAGAGAGTCAGTCTTGAAAACTTTGATAGCCACATCTTGGCTACGAAACAATCCTTTGTACCTGGATTTATATCTGTTTATATAACTTAATCTAAGTGATCAATGATTTATAAGAAGCTATCATCAGAACTAACATGTCTCCATTTGACCCTGCAGCAATCTTGTATTCAAACTCCAGCAAATTGGCATCAATTTCCCAAACATCATTCCCGTCAAGAGGAATTTCAACACGGGACAATGGAATATTAAATCCACCCTGACCCATTCCCACAGAAGGAGATGCTAGCTCTTGTTTAATGGACTGTTTCTGCAGAAAAAAAATCATAATAATGGTTGGTTTCAAGCAGAACTTGGAAGTATCTCTCTAAACATGGTTATTCTCTGTTTCACCTCCATGTATGGAATTTCCTTCATTAGTGTAACTCTGAGACGATCAATGCCCTAAGGATAAAAATAAGTTTTATTAAATATCTCAGCAGAGCACGTTCATACATGACTCTAAGCTATTAGACATAACAATATCATTAAGTGAAGTAAGAGTAACATATGTAATCATCAATTTACATAACACGACGTTGATCTAGAAAAGTTTTGGCCAAGACATTTTCACCATGACATTTGAACTTTGTATTATATAATTCCCAATCAACAACGAACAGAAGTTACCTTTTCCCAACCATCAACAACAAAGACATCCAGTGAATACCCGTCGATTGTGCAAAAAGCATGAGCTTCTTGGATGTTCAATCCAATTTCAGACATAAGGCATGTTAACTGAAAATATAAGTAGAAGAAACTCTCTTATAATCAATATATCATTTTGAATTGAATATAGCAGGGAAGCAGCAGATTATGATAGATGCAACATCATTAAAGTGGTCAACTGAAGCACAATAGCCAAAGGAAACATGCACAACAGCTTATGACACGATACTGTGAATTTAGACTTAAAACAATCAGTTATATTCTCCAATATATGGAAATAAAAGCAGTAAAGATTTAGAGAACACACATATTCAGGCACAAAAGTGTGCTTTAGCCTTCCACTTTAGGATTATAAAGGGGCACTACCGCAATGTGAAGTGAATAGGCAATATCAAGACACTCATAATTATCTGTAGTCTTATCGTAGATGAATAGCAATTGAGCTGCTCTTTTAATATTGGTCAAGAGTTGTTCAGCAAAGGGAATACACATGCATGACTAGCTTGTAGAAGAGAATATATTGTATTTGTAGGTACCCGTAGGTAAACATGGTTGAAAGGCAAAGTTGTGGTTTATCTGTCACTTATTTTTTCTATTGAGAATTGCATAATAGTCACAGGGACTTGAGAAGCATTCAATATAATAATTCTCTAAGTGAAGAGGTATTATTACCCCACTAAGGAGCTTGGTTTTGTCTTTCGTTGATATTGTTATTTCATGCATTGGCCTGCAAAAGTAAAAATCAAAAGTAAAGACAGATTAATGTTCCACCCACGTTTTCTCTACGAGCCAAAAGCCCAACAGATCAGGGACAAAGTGAGACACTAACAACAAAGGAAAGAAAGCTCATCTGGCTCAAACCTTTCAGAATATTACCACGAAAAGTATGATTTCCTACTCACAGAACCATTCTCATCTTGGGCATCAGATTCATTTTCTTCAAATGCAAGTTCAAAATTGGCTGATGAGCCAAATGCAGGTGGAAGGTGAAGGCTGAAATTTTTACAAATAAGGATACTTAAATACAAAAATCTAGATGTATTTTATATGGTAAATCTTCCATTTTCAATACCTATCTGACAGGAGAACCTTCCCTCCTTTAGTGTAGCTTGAATGGACAGAATTTCCATCGCAGGGTGGGCGAGCCTGCACCAGAGAGAAACTATTAAATTGCAGTTATCCACTGCGATTGCATATCTACATGAAAAGACTACTGTTGAATAAAATCAAAGTAAAAGCAAGCTATTCAAGATGGATGCATATAGCAATATAGCGTGCATCAAAGAAAAGTTATTCAGTTTCAGTACAAAGAACTTGTGGCAGCATTACAATTTCGGCTCAGAAAAACAAGATTCTAATTTAAGTCACTCAATTATTAGGGAATATTTTCACCAAGCAATATGTTGATAAAAAAATAATAATTTTAACCTTAGCACTCTGTGCTGTTAACAAATTTATTCAAGATGTAAATGCCATCAACTACAGAATGTGTGCGTGTGCGGCTCCAAATAGCAATTTGCATCCTCAAAATAATTAACCTTGTCCCCTATCAACAATCAATGTGAACACCATGAAAAAATCCAAAAGATATTCTTGCAAGTTGCAACAAGCCACTATGAAATATTTCTGGGTTGGAAAGTTCAGTAAGATTCCATGGCACCATGAAAATGAAGAAATATCATTCCATATTGTTACTGCAGATTATTAAGCAAATGGAGGGATAGCTGCACGGAATCACAACATTGTATTCAAGGACATACCTGCACAACGCGCACATCAACTGCTGGCCGAGTGAGAGGATCGCGTGCCATGTTCAATAATTTCTTGTGCACCAGGACATCCTCTGCACGTTCAGTATTGACATCCAACGCATAGCTACCAGAGAAGGAAAAGTCAGTTACACAAGAATCAATACGAGCACCAAAATCTAAAGTCCCTCCTTAAGAATGCATTCTTGCCTACTCAAACATAATTCACATAATTCACCCAACAATTCTTGAAAAGAAGTTAGCCTCGTTTAGCGGAAATACTAGTAAAATCAGAAAGATGCATGTTCTCCATCAAATCATCATGAAATTTACAGCAAAAAGAGGGCAACTGTGAAACCAAGAACATGTAAATCAAGGCGTACAGTTAACCCAAGCAAGAAGCATCATACGACTAAATAATGATCATACCATGTAAAAAGCAAAATTTTAAATTCATCAATATGTAATAATCTTCCCCTCTTTTCCTAATATCATTGGCCATTTACATACCAACTTCTCCCTATCCCCAACTGCCACCACAACCACAATCAATAGAAAAAGAGACTAACAAGCATTGGCCCAGATCATTAAATTCCAAAAGATAAAAGAAAACAAAAGAATTACCGAAGAGGGAGCATGGTAAAATGAGCCCAGAGTTCATCCTCAAAACCCGGTTCGGACGCCTCTTCAACATCTAATTCTCTAAGCCTACACAAAACTTCATTAAAAATTTCAATTTTCTGCCGTCTTTTTCGGCTTTGAAGCGGTGACCACTCGGATTGCCTACTGCTGCAGCTCTGACTATCTCCCATTCAAGAATTCAAAGAATTGTTTTTTCAGTTCAAGAAAACAAAAACAAAACAAGCCCACATAAAAGGGCCACCTACAAACTCAAGGAATATGCACTTTGATTCAGATTCCAATCATTCACACACAACAGAGAATGTAAATAAAAGGAAAGGCAAAAAGAGGAGTTGGTGGAGCGTGATGTAAGAAGAAACTATGTATGTATCATGTATGTATATTTTCTTGTGCATATTCCTTGTGTCAGTTTGCATGAAAAATAAAAGTTTAATTGATAAAACAAAAGTTTTCATTTATTAACAGAAAAAACAAGTCTTGTTAGATAAAAAGTCTCCATTTTTGTAATGAGTGTTGACGTGGATTCAATCGAGGCTGGGAAACTTTGCTTGTATCACCCCTTTGCTTGTCTGCTTTTCCAATACATGTTTTCTTATTCATTATATCCACTTCAAGATTGAATCTTTCGATTAAATTAATGTGTGAAGCTGCAGAGAAAATCAAGGCGTGTGACCCACTCTCAAGTTTATCCAATTGGATTGGGGGATTCCCATTTCCCACCCATTGATTGTGAAGGTTGATGTTATTTTCTATTGGGTTTTGGGGGTTTAATTAATGGCAATTGCGACTGGGTTTAATCCAATTAGATTAGTGGGAAGATGATGCCTCATTTCTTGAATCAATTCGTCTGTGATGACAGTATCGTTTTCTTTTTATATGCTTAAACATGTGGAATTGCATAATCATCTGGAATGGACAAGCCAACCATATACTAACCATATAAATTAAGATGTTATTTCATAATGCTCCATCCCACCTTAAATGTTCAATTTCATTGTTATAATACACTTAATGGAATATAAAATGAGATATATAAAGTTAGATGAGAGTACTACTTTTTAAAAGTAAGTTTACTGAAATATTTTGTAAATTTCTCTTCAGTTTTCTGTGTTGATATTTCTTTGTCAAAATTTTTTAAGGAAGCGAGCTTTCTTTCTATATGTTGAAAGTTGAAAGCATGTTGACCAAAGTAGTATATTGATATTGGTACACCGGCAAAAAGACTTTATTGCAGTGTGCGTGAGTTAGTATAATGATAGTGAAGCTAATGCCCAATACAATAGGTATTAGACTTGAGTAATCTGTAACGCAACTATGTAATCCAAATAAATAAAAAAAAAAAAAGACTTTTATTGCATATATGAACTAAGTTTTGACAAAGAAAATGTCTCTTGGAATGTTGATGTTGAAGTGCTAAGCCCCTCAAATTGATTATCTTTTTACTCTTCTAAGAAGTTAGAAATTATTCTCAAATTGTTAATCCCCTCAAAGCCAACGAAATTGAATTGTAGAAAAAATATATTTAAAAGTGTCAAGTTTAAATTAACTATGTCGTACCTATAAACTTCTTTTCCAACTCCGCCATCGACGAACAAAATGATAGTAATGTCAGCATAACCCTTACAAAATCTATAAGAGCATCCCTAGCAGGGGAGCTCAGGAGACAGCGGGTAGGGGGGTTTGGAGGCTGCGCCGGTTTTGCCACTGCAGGTGGGGTACTATGGAGCCCCATTTTCTTTTTTCTTTTTTGATTTTGCCTTTTTTTTTATATATTAATACATAAATTCATCTATAAATACCCTATTTCAATCCCACATTTTCACATATCTTCATTCATTCTTCAATCTTTCAACCATCTCTCTTTAAATTAAATTTTTTTTATTCAATTTAATATAATTAAATAAACAATATTAAAATAAAAATCAAATTTTAATTACATATTTATTAATTTAAATTTATAATTTAAATTAATAAATTTAATTCATAAAAAATATCCAAAAAAAAAAAACATAAATCATAAAAGTACAAAACAATTAGAGAGCCCCCAAGTTGAGAGCCTCCAATTATAGGAAACCAACACAAACTCTCTAAAAACTATGGACCCCACACAAAAAGTTTCATTTATTTACGAAATTGATACTGAGAGTCTCACTTAGAGAGACCCCATTGGAAATGCTCTAATTCTTTGTTGTGTAATTGTAAATGAATGAAGGCACTTATGAAATTGAAGTATAGTTTACCTAACATAAAATAAAAAAGTACATGCACATATAATACTGCAAATTAAGGCTGCTCCAAATTTAGTAACATTTTGGTCCTTTTCCCCTTATTAGGTATTTACAATTTCCCTTATGGTTAGAATCGTAATCGAATAGTTAGTATACGATTCTATTATATCGAAATCGTAATTGCATTGTATTTATTACGATTCACGGTTTGAAATAGGAACCAATGAAGGTGGTTCTGAATATGAACCGCCTATTTCGGTTTGAGCCGTCGGTTCTTTTAGAATCGCCTTAAAAAGTCTATACTTTTACACAAATTGACAAGTTAAAACATAATTTTTTGAGTTATAAACAATGATTTCATATCATATAAAAGATAAAATTTAATTATGATCGGAGAAGATAAAATTAATAAAAAAATATACTAAGGAACCGATGGTTCGAAACCGCAAATTCATGGTTCCAAACTTTTGAAATTAAAACTGAATTGTTCCTTAGACGGTTACGATTTAGAACCGGACCATCGGAGACAATTACTATTTTTGAAACTGTCTATTCTAATTCGGTTACAATTCGGTTCCGAAAGTTACTATTATCTTGTAGGAATACATCTTTTAGATAAGTTATTTACACAAATAGTTGGAAGATTAGGCTAAATGTGGCTAAATATATTTTAATTTTTTCTTAATCGTGAATGGGCCTCCCAAAAATGGGGCTCTCATTTTTTTTTTAATTTTTTCAAACTTTTTTGAAGGTCCACTATAATTTGAGAGTTTCTTAAAAGTACTACTACCTCCGTCCATAAAAATGGTTTACGGTTTGATCCGACACAAGTTTTAATATTATGTTTTGACTTTCATGGAGATATGTAGTTAGTGGAGTTAGGGTCCCACTTTATATATTGTTTTAAATTGGTTGTGAGTAGTTAGTGGAGTTTGAGTCTCACTTAAAATATTATTTTAAATTAAGTTGTGTGGTGGAAGTGGTGGGTCCACTTGCTATAAAAGGAAGATTTCAAATGTAAATCATTTTCGTGGACATCCCAAAATGGCAAAACGTAAACCATTTTGGTGGACGGAGGGAGTAGCTCCCAATTCTCGTGCTCTTGTATTTAATTTCAAATTTTTTATTTTTATTATTAAATATTAAAATAAAATTGAAATAACATTAAAATTAAATTAAAATTGACATTAACTAAAAATTATATTAAAATAAAAATTACATTAATTAAAATTTAAAAAATTAATATTACTTTTTCCAATTACTTCTTATCTTGGGAAGTATCATCATATGCATTTTGAGTTGATCCGTCATCATCTTAAATGCGCATTTCATCAAAATTTTGTATTCCATAAATTCAATAAGATGCGTCGTGAAATCTTTAAAGCTTGAACGCTTGTATTTGAAAATTTTCAAGTGTTTTGTCATTTGCCTCGTGTGCTTTATTCTTCCCCTTTCATTTTTCTGCATTGGTCCCCATTGGGCGTCTGTTCAAGATTTGAATGACACTTCATCAATTGCTACAAAATACGTTTTTTGGAAGAATCGGCTGCGTTGCTGGTTGAAGGCGACGGTAATGCGAGACCAATACATCTCGCCTTTTGGTTGTTACCCACGATGCGATCGTGTCTTGTGTCGAATCATGTCCGACAAAGAATGATATCACCTTGAATGTAGGTCGTAATGACCCTTGAGTTGTTTTTTTCTTCTCGGCGAATCCTTTGTGAAGAGTGAGAGAAATGGCGCCGTTCGAAATTTCGTCAAACGACATGTTCAAATTAATGCTTTCAAGCCCATTGAGTGACAACGAAGAAAATTATTGTCTTAGAAAACGTTGGTCGAGAAATGGAGGCGAGACATATAATGGAGTGTTTATAACAGATGGTGAAAAACCCGAACTTTGATTTGAAAATTTTGCAAAATCTGACAATGAATCATCCGAGCTCAAATTATCAGAACTTGGGCATCGGTCCTAACTTTTTTCCAAGTATGTGATGAATTCATCATCCATTTTAAAATTTTTTTGAAGGGAGATAGCAAAAGAAAAAAAAATAGAAAAGTTGAAAGATAGTAAAAAGATTGAAGAAGTAGAAGATATATGTGAAATTTTGAAATTCAAATGAGTTATAGTATAACCTCTATAAATTTATATAGTTGGGATCAGACAAAATATAAATTTTAGAGATGTATTAATCGATAAATTAATAATTTATTAATTCAAAGAGGTATTCTATATTAATTTAATTTAAATTAATTACATCATAATTAATTAATTTAAATTCAATTATATAGAGATATTAATGAGTATTTAATGTTAGGAACTTGAATAATCTTATTTAATGTTTAAAAATGCATGTGTATCATGTATGTTCAATAAGAACTTGAATCATCTAATTATTTAATACTCAAGATTCATATTATTGAATTAATATTTAGGATTAATGTCTATAAGGTCCACTTAAGTAAACTTGTAGTCAAATAAAACCACCTTTTTTTCTCATTGACATATAGGTCCATTCTAATACACTTTTGTTCAATTAAA
This sequence comes from Leonotis leonurus, assembly GCA_026898415.1. Taxonomy (NCBI): domain Eukaryota; kingdom Viridiplantae; phylum Streptophyta; class Magnoliopsida; order Lamiales; family Lamiaceae; genus Leonotis; species Leonotis leonurus. The sequence continues at coordinate 675,824 of JAPKLX010000063.1, forward strand.
CCCAAAATATTGATGTGGTTTCACGTTTTTAACCTTAGTGTATTAATTATATTTTTTAATTTTTTATTTATGGGAATATCAATAACGGTTGCAGAAAATCATCTGCGAATCAAATTTTGCATGATTCGCCGTCCATTATTCCTTTTTTCAGAAATTTCTTCTTCTATATTTGATCGTTTGATGCTGGGTTGATTGTTACTACATTTTTCAGATTCAATTGCCTATTTTTTCTGTTCTAATTTTTGTTTTTTTGTTTCGACGGTTTCTCCGTTTTCATCGTCGGTTCTTCCTTGTTCCGAATTTTTGTTTCCTAATGGATTGCAGTTTCTCATTGTTGATTAAGTATAGAGAGGAGACGTTGGTTGTCAACAATTCACAAGTTTCAAGTTTCAATGATCTGATTTCTGTTGTTTTATCGAATTGGTGTGATATCAACGTTGGTTCGGTTTCATTTTTTTACAGAATGGATGGGCATGATCGATGTTGTTTGAAGTCAGAATCAGATTTTGGGAATATGTGTATGATTATTGGTTCGGTTGGGTTGAAATTTGTGAATGTTGATGTGCTTGAATTTGAAAAATCTTTGGTTAGTGATAATACATCTGTGGTTTGTTTAGAACCAACTGATGGTTTGACTCATTCTACTCTTGACGATGGAGATTCAGATTATGATGATTTTACTTACGATATATGTCCTGCGAATAAGGAAAAGGCTTTATTATCGGATGGTTGGTGCGATCTTATTAGATTTGTGGGACAAAAGTTTGAGAGTGTTGTTGAATTTAGGAATTGTCTCGTGAAGTATTCATCGCATGTTGGATTTGGTTATGAATTTATGAGAAATGAGCTAAAGAGAGTGCACGTGGTATGCGCTAAAAAAATTTGTTGTTGGGTGCGGGTGGTTTGTGAGGGGTTCTGTTTATTCTGTGCATGAATGCTTTTATATTAGAGAGTTGAATAATGTTCATTCTTGTGAGTTGTCGTCATCGTTTGTTAACACTTCGAGAATTGGTGTGAAGTTGTTGTGTGATCTTGCTTTGGAGAATGTTCGTAAGAAAGCGACGTTTTCTCCAGGTGAGCTTCGGCAAGTTATGTTGGATCTATATGGTTTTGACATTTCTTATCAAAGGGCTAGACGAGCTATAGAGAAGGCTCGAGATTCTGTGTATGGTAACTTCAAGGATTCATTTCATGATCTTGGTTGGTATGTTGATGCTATTGGGAGAACAGATCCTGGTAGTCACGTGCAGCTGGTGGTTCATCCGCTTACGAAACAGTTTCAATCGTTGTTTGTTTCTTTTGGTCCATGTATTGATGGTTTTAAATCGTGCCGTCAGATGCTTTTCCTGGATGGCACTTTTATGAAATCAAGGTTCAAGGGGACTCTTTTAGCTGCAACTAGCAAGGATGCGAATAATGGTACGTTTTTATAGTGTTAGGCTAATTTTACACTGTGTTGTTTGGTGGTTTTGTTTTTTAAATGAATGGTTCATTAGTGGTATGCTAACGGTTCTCCTTCTTTATCTGTATGGTTCTGTTTTATTTATTTGATGGCATGAATTTTTTTTTGACCTTTATGTTTCTATGGTTCATTTTTTTTTGTCTTAGTGGTTTCACATGTCTATGTTATTGGTTTGCATGTTTTATTCTTATGGTTTTTATTATATTCTGATGCGGAATTTTTATATTCTTTAAATGGTTTATCTTTTTGACCTAATGGTTCAATATGTTTCTGCTGGTGGTTCTATTGATCTATGCGCATGGTTTTCATTTATTATGTTGATGGTCTGTTTTTTGATGTGATATTCTATAGGTCTTTTCCCAGTTGCATTTGGATTTGTTTTGGCTGAGAACAAAGAGAATTGGTGGTGGTTTTTGATTGAATTAAAGAAGATTATCGGTAGTAATGTGATATTTGTTACGGATCGTAATATAGGTCTGTTGGAGTCCCTTGATGATGTGTTTGCTGGGCAACACCATTTTTACTGTCTGCAGCATTTGAAGAATAACTTGCTGGATGCTATGAGTTCGAAGGTTTTCTGTAATAGTAAGCGTGAGAGGTTGTGTTACCTGTTGTTGAAGATGGCAAAGGCTCCTAACAAGAGGTTATTTGATCAATTTTTGACAATGTTTGAGAGTGAAGGCGGCAAGGTTTGTAAGTCATTTCTGAGTGACATTCCTTATGAGAAGTGGGCAATTTCATATTCTCCCGTTATGCGTTTTGGCGAGATGACATCGAATGCTTCTGAATCTTTGAACAATTGTTTGATGGAAGCAAGAGGATTACCTGTTACGCATTCGGTTGATTGTGTTCGTAAGAAGTTGATGGATTGGTTTGTTGAAAGGGCACAGAGTTCTGCTAAATGGGAGGGTCATTTGTGTCCTAGGTTTGAGAAAAAATGGCAAAAGTATATGAGGCTTAGTGCCAATTGGAATGTTCGTGTGAGGGATCCTTCTAACAATCAGTTTGAAGTTTATGCAACACCTAGTGTTGCAGTTGATATTTCACAGAAGACTTGTACATGCTGTATTTGGCAAACAAGAGCGTTCCCTTGTGTTCATGTTGCGGCAGTGGTTCGTCGTTTTGGTATTTCTTTGACAGATATTGTTGACCCCTTACTTACTGTTGATATGTATAAGCAAACTTATTCTGGTTGTATTGGTGTGCTTCCATTGAGTGAGAGGGTTGAGTGTTCGGGATCAAGTAGTCATGGCGAGATTTTACCCCCGAACATGAAGAGACTTGCAGGTCGACCACGTAAAAGGCGAATCAAGTCAAGGGGTGAGGAGACGAAGTTGATTAAGTGCGGTAGGTGTGGAAAAATGGGTCATCACAATAGAAAGTCTTGTAGGGAGGCTGTTAATTATTAGATAGATATTTCCATTTTTATTTGTTTTTCATACGAGATGGTTTCTTTTGTATATGTTACTGGTTTACTTTTTACTCACTGATGGTTTAGTTATCTTCAGTTGATGGTTTTTTATTGATTTATGCAGTTTTGAACTTAACTTTATTATTCTATCCAGATTATGCAAAAACCAGAATAA
>JAPKLX010000063.1:678881-751944 GCA_026898415.1 Leonotis leonurus
TTCTATCCAGATTATGCAAAAACCAGAATAAGCTAACAAGAGAACCACCAAGAGGAATTTTTAAACCATATGCACATAATCTTAAGACCATCATTGTTCCTATATAAAACCACAAATACTACTAATTAATGTTTTAAAACAGAAATTTGCAAAGTGTACCAACATTTTTACAATCAGATGTTGAATATTCTAAATCATGTTCTTGATATGACTACTGCCCTCTTGTCAATTCATCTTCAATGAAGATTTGAAGCATTTTAGCTCTGTATTTTGCAACTGTTTCTGTGTCGAGGAGGACTGGTTTCAGTTGAGGTAGATTCTTTATCATTTTGTTGATCATGACACAGACAATTATGCCACAGTCGTCGCTCATGATTTCTTGCTTTGGGCTTGGCTCTGAGGTGTACTGTCTCTCGTAGTCTGGCTTCATCAGTGGCATGTCTAAGTGACGAAACCGTGTTTTGATTATATGCTCTATGTGGTCAATCTGTTAATAAAACCACACAACCACTATAAGATTTTTTGGATACCATTCGATTTTATTTTTGAACCACCAGTTGAATGTTTTTAAACCAATGTTTTAAAGCATGTTGTGCTTACCAGAATTGTACACCTCTGGAAATGCATGTCCTTTTCACCCTTTTGATACTGAATTGAGTTGTAGTGGGCCCATTTGCAGTTGCTTACATGAAATGTAAGCAAGGTTAAGTGTTCCAGATTGCCATCGGAGATAGATCCCGGACCATTGGTTGCCATGGGAAAGATCATGAGTTTTTGTTGTAGGGCTTCACCTATCCTGCTGTCGACCTCTTGTTCCATCATTGCCTTGTAGTATTCGCTTTTTTCACAACGTGCGACATATAGCTGCATTTATTTGTTGTATTTTTTTTATAGCTAATTCATTTTAATAATCAAATTTTGCATTCATACTTACCCAGCTTAATGTTGGGAAAACGTAGGTCGATTTTTCAGGATGCCTCTCTCCGATTATTTGAGCCCAGCTGTCAATGTGCTGTGTTTTTGGTCACATTTTTAGGGTTAGTATTTTTAATTTATTTTTAAAAAAAAATAATTTCTTACCTCTGATCCAATCTTCATTCCTTCTAGGAGTTCGATAGCGTTCGCCACCGTTAACAGTTGTGTGTCAGCCCTTTTCCAGATTGCTTCCCTGCAAAACCAATTTAACAGTAGTTAAGCAAGTGTAAACGTTTTGAACCATCTATGGTAATATTATAAACCATCTACTTTTTATGTTGAACCATCTGTATAATTTTTATGAACCATCTGTATAATTTTATGAACCATCAGTATAAATTAAATTGTATATCATTACGTACCCGATTCCTCCATCATTGTACTTTTTGATGATGTAATCATATTCTTTCTGAGGTAGGTACTTGTATCCTGGACAAGTTTTGTCGAAGATGATATCGGGCCTTTTTGGTACGGTAGCTGTCGTTTCCTCCTCATTCTTATCAGCTGCCTTCTCTTCTTAAGATTCTTGCTTCTTTCCTTGTCCCCTTCCTATTCCTCTTCCTCGTCCTCTACCTCTACCTCGTGTTTCTGGTTTCCCTCCTCTTCCTTGTTTATCTTCAGTAGGTGTGTGCAGCTTCTTCTGTTTTCTGTCCGTGCGTTCCATAATTCTTTTTGCAAGGGAGGATGGCTCAGTTTGTTGAGTTTTTGGGGCTTCTTTTGTTGTGGCTTTTGGGGCTTCCTTGTTCGTTGCTTCACTGGTTTTTGTTTCCGGTGCTTTCGGTTTGTGGCCTTAATTTCTGGAGCTTTCGGCGTCTCTGGCATCTTTCTCTTCAAGCTCTCAATCTCTGCTATCAACTTTTGGATGGTGTGTTCTTTTTCACCCAGTTTATCCAACATTTCATTCTTCAGGGCATCCAGTTCTTGTCTGAGTGATCTGATCACGATGTCTTGGTCAACGATTTTTGCACTCTTTTCGGTGCTTGTTGACATGACAACTTGTGATGCAGTAGGTTCGATGCTCTGCAATCTTTCAACCTCCACTCTCAGAATGTTATTTTCTTCAGCCACTTTCTTTAAATCTTCAGTTAACTGTGCCACCTTGTTTTGTAGACTGTCACGTTCTGCAGTTAATGAAGCCAGTTGGTTGTCCAATTTCTCCATATTTGCAGCCGATATGTGGATTGACTATTGAATGAACGGATGTGCCATATAGTTGATGTCATCAACATTATCTCTAAGCTCTTCGTTGTGTGTGTGTCCTTTTAATTCCTCAAGCCTTCTCTTTTCATTCTCCGCAGCAGTGATGTTGTTGATAAGTTTCTGTATTCATTTTAATATAGAAAAATGAATGAACCACAAATAGAGATTTAGTAATATCCATATCATCAAACATAATCAACCAGCAGGACATATGTAACGAACCATCTATATACATGAAATGAACCAGTACTACATACATAATGAACCATTTAGTTTGATTTCCTAACCCACTATATTAGACATATTAAACCATCATCATATAATGAATCAACCAGTTATATGCATCACAGTGAACCATCAGCATGGTGAGAATGAACCATATAGTTTGATATCCTGAACCATTACATTAGATATATAGAACCATCAGCAATTAGGTAATGGACTATGTATATTGTTGTCCTAAACCATATAATCAGACATATTGAACCATCAGTACATAACTATTAAACCACTTATTGTAATATGTTTTAACCACTACTCCAGGTATTTTTGAAATATGAAAACCACATTTTAGGACTGTTTTAAACCACATTTTTTTTGGACTTACGAATCTCAGGTTGAACTTGGAAGCACCCAATGTCCCCAGTTTCAGCAACGGTGTCAGCTCTCTAAGATCCCATTTGAGGAACCTTGGGAAAGCATCTTTATCCACTGGTTTCAGCATATCAGTTTTCTCACATAACAAATACTGCATACAGTAAACGAAATTTGTAAGTTTATCATATTAATTGGTTAATTAAATAAAATTTATTTAAGATGTTGGACAGACACTTACTGGTAGAATCATCAGGCATTTGTCCAGTTTTTCCTGTCCAGATTTGAGGCTTTTGAAAACCTGTTTGACTATGTGTGTAGACCAATTATATTTTGACAACGTTGTCAGATCCTTCACTGTCTCGGTATATGCCCATGGCAGATAGTTGTTATTTGGTACCACGAAGAATGTACACAGCATGTAGAGCGTTACCAACGAAGCAACCTCCTCCACAGTCTTTGCACTTGTGTCATTTATCCGCTCGACAATTTTCGTCTTCAAGAGTGTTTTGGACAGCCTATAATTGGGGTTGTTCTTTTCTTGGTTCAGTTTCTCCGGAAAACAACTCTTGAAGAAATCGGTTGTGTCGTACTCCTCTACATTCAGAAGAATTGGTAGATCTCCTGAAACGACACCAAATATCAGCTCCAAATTCATCAAGCGTCATCATAGTATTTCCCACAACAAAGTCGTTGTGGTTCTTGTCATAGCATTTGACAATACTGAGTAGATCTGCATCAATTTTTTGGCAGTGGTTCAGGTTTAGTGAACCACTGAGCATCGCCTGAATGAATAATGAAAATGGGGTGCGTTTGATGACTTTCATGTGACAGTCTTGGAGGTTCATTTGTTTGAGTTCACTTGGTAGAGAAGCAATTCGGCATTTGAAACCTGCATATATTTTTTTTGACCATTGTTAATCATGCGTAAATAATTCTCAATTGACTTGTCAAAAAGTGATGTGGTTTTTTGGTTATTACCTTTCGGTTCCTTTGCCATTTGTGATGTACTTGCTTCAATTTTCCTTTTTTTGGTTTTTGATTGCCGTTGTTGGTCTACAGAAACATATGAATGTATTATTGTCAACTACATGTTTAAATTAGAAACCCATCTGAGCATGATCTGTATAACAATCAACACAGAACAAATGAATCACAACTAAGACCTCTATATTATTCTATAAAATAACCATCAACATATGATTACATAATGTCTTGGTTTAATGCATGAACCAGCACATTAGTGAGATTGGATCATTAGCACATATTAAATGACCCATCTAACCTGAACCAGCATACCATTACAGCAGGTCTAGATGACCATCAGAACATAATTAAAGAACCATGTCTGTTGAAATTTTAAACCACTACTGTAGGCATGGTGAACCACCACTACATAAGTTATGAACCATTCAAGTATTGTATCCTAAACCGATACACATGTCATATTCAACCATCAACACATAATAAATGAACCATCTAGAATCACAATCTAAACCAATACACACGTAATAGTGAACCATCAACACATAACAACTGAACCATTTATGATGAAGCCTAAACTAATACACAGAGCTTAGTGAACCACCAGAATATAATTAATGAACCATTAGAACATAAGTAATGTATCATTTACTTTGAATCCCTTAACCTATGCATAAAGCCTAGTTAACCATCAGCATCAGAATTAATGAACCATCATCATAAACCATAATACCATCAAATCTAAACCATGAATTCATTTTTCCTTACCATAAGCCTCAAAATCGCTGTCATGTTGTTCTGCTGGATTTTCAACATTTCTTCTCTTCGTCATATTTCTGATTATCTACAATGGAAATTTGAAAACCACAATTAGATGTTAAAATATTGAAAACCACAATTGAATGCAAAATCATTCTTATTTTGGTTCGAACAAGCGTTAGTGATGGTTGCATGCAAGTCTATTTCAAAATCATTTCATCATTGGTGAGAATAAACTATATCCATCAATTTTTTCAACAGTGATGGTTTCGGAAACCACAATTAAATAGATTATCGTTTAAGATTCAACAGTTATGGTTTCGGAGACCGCAAAATCATTTTGGTTTGTGTGTTTTCAACAAAATATCCAGTGATTTAGACAAAATGACGAACTCAAATTGTAATGTGAATTTTACCTTTTTGCTGTTGATATCGCCGGAGATTAATGGTGGTTTTTGAACGGTGATTCAGTTCCTTATCGGTGCTGGTTTCGGGCCTATTAGTAGCTTTCTCTTGCTCGGAGATTTAGGTTTCTGGTTTCTGGTTTCGCGATGGTTTTGGCAGAGATCGTGGGAAGTGAGAGGCGCGAGTAATGGGAAGTGGAGAGGCGCGAGTAATTGAAGTGATTTTTTGAATATTTACTGCAGCTAAAAAATCCCTATTTATATGGGTGGTTTTTTTGGTCCATCCACTTGTAATTTGGGGCCGTATGATAACAAGTTTCTTTGATGGTTTTTTTTGCCCAATATTTGGTCATAATGGACCGGCCCGTCTTTTTCCCTAATATTTAATATTCAAAGGTATGTTCGATAAGAACTTGAATCATCCAATTATTTAATGTCTAAGATTCATATGTATGTTAAATACATACTTATAAAAGAATTCCTATATATTTAGCAAAAAAATATGTAAAAACATTCCAAAACAAAAAATACAATGACTTCCCATTTAAAAGGTGTTGAAAAAAAAACGTGACCGATCAAATACGCAAGTCACTATGAAAGTACAAGAGAGCTCATCTCACCATCACCCAAAAAGACTTGAGACACCGGCTCGATCATAATTTTCATTTTAAAGTTAGTCATGGTACTATTTCAAACAATCTCAAGAGGTCAGATAAGTATCTTGATGTTAACTTAGGAAAATGAGGAGAAACGAAGAGGCAAAAACCATCAAAGTTTCTAGGTATGGGAAAAGGTTGTTTATGAGTAGTTTCTACAATACCAAGATTGCGTGAATATATCAGGATAACTCATTTTGGAGAAGGCGTGATAGACAATGAATATTTTATATCCTCAACAACCTGATGGGTTGTACAAATTTTTTCAAAGTTGGCTCGAGAAGTTTAATATGAGACATGATATCAAGTCATTTTGTCGTTTCGTAGAAAGTGGCTCTATTTACACACAAGAAATGGAGAAACAATTGGAGTTTATAAGGGAGAAAATAAATCAGTTCCATATGAAAGTTGTGTTTAATATGGATGAAACTGGTTTGTTTTACATGTTACAAACCGATCATTCTCTTGCAGTGAAACAATTGGAAGGAAAGAAACATGATAAAGAAAGACATACCGTTGTTATCTGTTGCAATGAAGATGGATCAGAGAAAATCCCTTTATGGATCTTTGGTAAGTATGTTAAACCGTTGCTTCAAAATTGTGAATATGAGTTGCTTAAATCGTGAATATCGTGATAACAAGAGGGCATGTATGGCTAGTGTGTGTTTTCATGAATATGTTCGTTATCTTGATCGAAAAATGCATGGTAGAAATTTTTTTTAGGTGGTAGATAATTGTCATGTTCATCCCAAAATTGTTGAAGGATTACAAAATATTGAGTTGTTCTTTTTACCACCTAACATGACATCAAACATTCAACTTGTGATGTTGGGATAATAAGAGCTTTCAAGATGCACTATCGTAGGAGGCTCTACCGTATGATACTAGAAGGCCTTGAGTTGGGACAATTCAATCCAGAAAAGCTTAATGTTCTAGATGCCATCAGTCTTGCGGTCTCGGCCTAGACTATAAATGTGCAGCAAGTACTCATGAACTCGCCGCATTGATTAATTTATTTTTCCAGACATTGCAAAAATCGTTTAGTGAATGATTCAACAAATTTACATGATGCAGATACTGAAGCATATACTCATGAACTCGCCGCATTGATTAAAATTTTTGGTCATCACAATCAAATGAATGTCAATCATCTATTAGATTTTTCAGGTGAAAATGAAGGATGTTCACATATCCAAAGCTTAGAAGAAATTGTTGATACTATTGTTGAAAATCCAGTTGAGGATGAAGCTCAAGTTGATATAGTACTATTAGAGTCAGTTACGCGAAAAGAAACAATAGCAGCGGCGAAAATCTTTCATAATTTCTTTCTGCTGTCAACGAATGTCACACCAGAGCTTTTAAGTACCATGTGAAAAGTGAGAGATGAGATTCATTTTAATTTGAATTTCACTAGAAAGCAATCAACGCTAGAGTCATATTTCAATAAGTTGTCTTAGTTATCTTTGTAATTTTATGAGATTTATTAATTTATGATGTTGATGGGACCCTAGTATTATATAAGGGTCTTAATTTTTTTTTATCTTATTAATTTATTGAAATTATTAATTTACGCTTGGGGCCCAAGTCGGGATCAGAGAAAAATATTATTTTAGAAAGGAGAAGTTATATTGTATTTACAAATGAAAATTGGATAAATAAAATAAAAATTAATTAAAAATAAAAGTAAATATGAGCTAGGAGCCCGGGTGAACGAGCACCACCGCTCATAGCGCAGGCTCTCGCAGACGCTTGCATAAGTGAGCTCGGGCTCCTACATGCGAGACCAGACTCTGAACCCCTAGGCTCCACAATGCAAAATTGTTGGCAGAGTTCGGGTACCGTTTGGGATGCTCTTACTCAAACTAGTAACTTTAAATTTTAATTAATACAATGTTTTTATATAATCAAAAATAGGCATAAACTCATTTCTTATAAATTTTGTTGTTCATATGTAGATATCAAATTTCACAGAGGATATAAGGATCATGTGTATTTACACGAACGACCAAGAGCATATAGCACATACTCTGATCAAAAATATCTCAATGTACAATTTAAAATTTTTCATCGAATACATATGGAGTTCGGTGGACATACGATACAAGATTTTCTGCTAGTCTAAATCGAGGAATGGTCGGTTTATCAAATCTCGATTGATCACTGATGAAGAAGTCATACTATATTGTGTATGAACAGATAATGACTAACAGTCTGTGTCGATTTCACAGTTGAATAGATCAATTTATAGGGTAATTGTGCAACATAAGTGTTGTCGTATGATCACTGACAGTGTGTGTCGATTTGACAGGTGAAAAGATCAATTTGTAGGGTAATTGTGCAAGTTGTATGATAGAGGTGGGACCTCACACAACATGAATGAATATACAAGAGTTCTAGACCTGAACTATGCTTGTGGTGACAGTGGTGGTGATGAAGTTGGTGATGATAACGTCAAAGACTAGGTTTGACCACCCATAACACTGTAAAATAACAAAATATGAAAACTATTGAAATAGTAATTGAAATATTCCAAATACAAAATTTATTTATAAAATATAAAATTTAGGAAATTAATTAATTTTCTTCTCAAATTATTTCAATTTCGTTCGTGTAAATATATGAGATATGCATTTTAAATTAAAGATTTTGATGAAAACCTTAATTCCAAATATAATATGCAATTAGGGGTGTCTATTCGAACTTCGAGTTTCGGATATTTCGGATCCGATCGGGATCGGGTACTTGGAAATCTGACAATCGAATATTCAGGTCCGGTTCGGATATTACCCAAAACCCGATCAGGTAATACCCGAAAACCTGATTTTATTTAATTAATTAATTAATTTATATTTTATTTAATTAATTACATAGTTAATTAATACCAAAAACCCAAAAACCAGAAATACGTGAAAACCTGAAAATTACACGAAAACCCGAAAAAATACCCAAAAAAGTTCAAAATTTTAAAATTATTTCAATTATCTATCATATTTCGGATACCTGAATACCCGACCCGAAATACCCGAGTCGGATTCGGGTACCCGAATTTGAAAATCGGGTTCGAGTTTGGGTATTTAAATATTAAGAATTTCGGGGCCGGGTACCTGACCCGAATAGACAACCTATTATGCAATAAAAAAATTTAATATAAATAGTAGTTTACTACATTTATCGTACGTATATTAACTTATATATTTTTTTGATATCTAAATCGTCGTGTATGTGTATGAAAAAAATTCCGACGAAATTATTATTCATTTTGTCATTTTTATCCGTATAGAATTGTTACTCAATTTATTTTTTATTTTTCATAAGTGTGACATACACCCTCTATACACCACTGAATTAAAATAAATAATAAAATATTAATTATTGAACTTTTCAATGATATGCAAAATAATAAAATAATTAGAAGCGGATTGAGATTCAAAAGCTATTACTAATATCAAGTAAGGGGATAGCAATCATTACATGGAATTTGAGCGGAATTTGCATGTATTCTGCGCGAGAAATTATAAAGCAGTTGATTTTGCTTTTAAATAGGAATGTATGTTGAAATTATAATACAATTTATTTTGCTTTTATATAATAATATATATATATGTGCGTGTGTGTGTTAATAGTATATGTTCGATCGTCAATTTTTAGAGTGATTTTACGATGACAAAATAAAGAATAAGAACACGAGGAGTTACGTGGTTCGGTCGTTAAATAGATCTACGTCCACGGAGAGAGGAATGCCTTTGTATTGATAATGAGTTCTTGAGAGTAATAATACAGAATCCGTCCCTAATCTAGCTTTAGAGACTGTATTTATAGGTAACTAGTGGCGTTAAATCCGGGATTGTGGGCTGGACCGAGTTTCTGGGCTCATGGGCCGAGTTGTTGGGCTCTTGGGCCGAGGTCTCGTTTGGGCCGAAGTGGCTGGGCCCGGGTTGGGTTGTTCCTGGGCCGAGCTGCTGGGCTTTTGGGCCGAGCTGAGTTGCTCTTGGGCCGAACTGCTGGGCTTTTGGGCCGAGCTGAGCTGCTCTTGGGCCGAACTGCTGGGCTTTTGGGCAGAGCTTCCGAGCTTCCTGGTTCTTGGGCCTTGGTCTTGTTTGGGCCTATTAGTGAGGCTACATCCTATCACATCCCCCCCCCCCCTAAAAGAAGATCGTCGACGAAGTGAAGATCTTGGACGAGGTTCAAATGATTGCCGAAGTGAAGATCTTGACGAAGTGACGATCTTGTTGTCAACGAAGTCGAGGTGGTAATTTTTGGAGTGGAAGACAGCTGTTGGGGGAGGGCCATGTGGGACATGTGTCGACTGCTTATTGGTGCATACGAAGAGGCGGGATTTTGAAAAAGGCGGTTGGGAAAAAGGCGGAAAAAGTTGCCTTTAAAAGCTTGCTTTGTACGCTCGTAAACACTTTTCACCCAAATCTTAAACCCTTGCTCTTACGTTATGCGAAAATTCTTCCAAAAGTTCTTTCTGCCGTTCTGCCTCCATCAATCTCTGTTCCAGCACTTAGTCGGATGTTCTTGTGACAAGTAAGTTCTCTCGTCTAAAAAATGGCTTCTGCTTCGTCTCATACCCCCGTAGATATAGAAGATATAGAGGTCTTGTCTTCGCCGTCGAGGGTAACTCTGGCGAGGGTGACTGTAAGGGTGTTTACCCGAAAATTTGTTCCTCCTGTTTTCCGAATGGTTGAATTTTTGCCGTTGGTTGGGTCGGATGCGGCGTTGGAGTGTGAGTCTACCATGAGTGAGTCGCACATGGTAAATCTTGCTCGGAAATTCTCGTTTCCGTAGTCGATGGAGTTGGTTCTACCTCGGGCGGAGGATAGGGGTAGTTCGCCGCCCGTAGGTTTTTTCACTGTCTACGAAGACTACCTTCAGTTCGGTCTTCGTTTCCCTTTGAGTCCAATTTTTGTTAATTTTTTGGAGAGATGCCGTTTGCCTTTAGGGCAGTTGACGCCAACTTCGATCAAGCAGATCGTTAGTTTTTGTATAGAGGTCAGCAATCGTGGCGGTTCGGCCACAGTAGATTCGTTGCTCCGTTTCTTTAGGGTGAAACGCGGGCCGACGGGGTGGGTATACCTTTTTCCCGCCAATAAGTTTAAGTTGTTCACCCCGTCGAAGGTGACAAACTGGCAGAAGAAGTTCTTCTTCTGCCGAGCTGAGGGGGTGCCCGTACACGCTTGGTCGGAGGCCAAGTTCGGGCCCCAACTTACCGAGGAGCCGGTTGGTGAGGTCGAGGTGAGTTTGGCGAACCTCGGCACAATTAGAAGGGATTACGCCGAGGCTGAACTGTCGAGGCACGGGCTAAGCCAATGTGACGCTTCCGCCGACGTGGATCCAGGTGAGGTTTTATTGCATGTTGTGTGATGGTATTAAGCCGAAGTAGATTCTGATGTTCTTTCCTTTCCTTTGCAGTGAACCCCGAAGCTCTTCAAGCGGCGTTGAAGAGGAAGAAGAAGAGGGCGAGGACCTCTTCGGCCGCGGAGGAGACGCCGCGCCGCCAGTCGGTGGAGGGGGTCGCTGCTGACCAACCTGCGCCCATAATTAACCTGTCTTCACCTCGGCAGGAGGGCGAGGTCGGAAGGAGCTCGAGGGCTCAGACTTCCGACCTGAACGCTCCGCAAAGGATGTCGTTTCCCGAGGTGAGTATACTTACGTTCCCTTTGTCTTTTCCTGGTTTTGTATGCTGACCTCGCTAGTGCAGGAGGCGGATATGGCGATGGATGGGCTGAAGGCCCTGGCGAACTTCGTCATCGGCGGGGTCGAGCAGTTCCGGAGCTTGTCCGCCGAGCTCGAGGTAGCAAGGGCCGAGGCGGCGAAGGCTGCGGATCAGGGGGCCCGGACTCTCTCTGCTCTAAAGGATGCTGAGAGAAAGGCAGCTGGCCTGGAGGCCGAAGTAGCGGAGCTGAGGGCCGAGCTGACCGGGGAGCGGGAGAGGATGAGTCGAGCTGCTGCCGAGCAGGGTGGTGTGCTCCGGGCCCTTGCTGAGCGGATTTTCCGCTCCCAGCACTTTAGCAACGCGTTCGTGCAGCTGATGGGCGCTATGAGCACCCCGATTACTTCGGCAACAATCGACCGTATCGCTGAGGACTACCCTGACCTTGACAAGCTCAAATATGGGTACGAGGCGGTATCCGAGGAAGAGATGTTGCGGGAGTACGCGGAGGTGCTCGTAGAGTGTACTTCGGCTGTCCCGGTGGTGGAGAGGCTGGCGCAGCAGAAGACCCTGCTTTCTGAGAGGGCAGTTCGGCATTGCCCTGTAGATAGGGATGATAAGCTCGAGGCGGTGTTTGCCGAACTACCTCGCGACTCGGTGGTGGGAGGCCAGGAGGGCGGCGCTGGCGGCCAGGGCGGCGAGGTCGGTGATGAAGGCGCTTAGTTTTTTTCTTCTTTTTTTTTTTTTTTTGTAGCTTGTACTTCGTCGCCGCTAGGGCGGCACTTTTTCTCCAAGTATATAAAATACCCTTTATTGAACTGTGTCTATTTTTGCTTTTGTAGCCTGCTTTTGCTTTCTCCAACACTCGCATTTTGAGCAAGAGATAAATGCACTTTGTCGGGCTGTCGAGACTGCCGAAGTCGAGGATTCGTGCTGGAAAAGCCGAGCTGCGAACATCGAGATCGAAGCTGAGGCAAAGCTTCTGTTAGCCCAGGAAAAGCTTGACGAGGAGCATGCGAGGTTCCTGGAGCTTGAAGATAAATTCAAGCAGACTTCGGAGGACATCCAGACATTTAAGGCCATGGTCGAAGAGCACTCCGAGTACGAGGACCTTATCCATAAGAGCGGACGTTTGACCATATACGAGATCCAAACGCAGATAAAGGAGGTCCGTGCTCGGACAAGGAAATACATAGAGAAGTACGGCGATGACTCCTGGCAAGTTCGCGAACAGGAAGAGGCGCTTCTCAAGCTGGGGTCAATGTACAAGACCGTGTTGAAAAGGAAGCCGAAGTTGAAAAGGTGGGTGGAGTCCAAGAACGCCCAGCTTGATTCAACTTCGCAGGCGTTTTTGGAAGGCAACCTAGCAGGCGTGCACCCCCCCAGCGCGGCTTTGACCCGGGAACAAACACAAGCCATAATGGCCGGAGGAGGTGGTCGACGTGCTGTAAGAGGCCGAGGTCGAGCTGCTCCTCCAGGTCGGGGCCGAGGACGCGGTTTTGGCTGTGGTGAAGGGATGACTTTTTTGGACTCAGTGCTCAGCCATGGTGCCAGTTCGAGTTCGGGTCTGGGCTTCGTAGAAAAATATCTTAGCTTTAGTACGCATCCGGGCTCGGACCCTCCATCTTGATGTAATCTTTTTGATAAATAAAAGTTTTCTTGTAGTGCTTGTATTTCTTAAAGCTTGTCTCGATTATTTAACCAAGTTTGCTTCGAAATTACTTGCAATGGCTGACGTGAACTTTGTAATTGCTTCGTCTAAAGACGAAGTTAAAACCTTCAGGTAGCCACTTCGTCTAAGGACGAAGTTAAGGCTTTCGAGTGGCTACTTCGTCTAAGGATAAAGTTAAAGCCTATAAGTAGCCACTTCGCATAAAGACGAAGTTTGGGCTGTCAAGTAGCCACTTCGTTTAAAGACAAAGTTTGGGCTTTTAAGTTAGCCACTTCGTTTAATAACGAAGTTTAAGGCTTTTACATTCCTTTTTTGTCGAATTTATCGATAGGGGTGGTCCCCTTTACGCGCGTTTGAATGTTACTCCAAAATCGGAGTTTAAAATGACTCTAAAACATATACTAGCTAAAAAAAATACAAATGTTTAACATGAAAAGGAAACTCTAAGCAAAATATCTCTTCAAGTTGGAAATGTGCCAAGTCCGAGGTACTGGTTTGCCGGATAGGTGGGCGAGCTTGTACGATCCTTTGCCGAGGACTCCTTGAATTTGGTATGGTCCTTCCCAAGTGGCTTCCAACTTGCCAAGCTTCTCGGCCTTGCTGACTTCGTTGTTTCTAAGCACGAGGTTGCCAACTTGGAATTGCCGATGTTTTACTCGGTTATTGTAATACCGAGCTACCTGCTGTTTATACCGAGCTTCTTGTATGTAGGCTTGCTCCCGTTTTTCTTCTAGCAAATCCAGGTTAGTTCGAAGTTTTTCTCCGTTGTCTTGTGCAGCGAAGTTAAGCGTTCGAGGACTTGGTAAACCGATCTCGACTGGAATTACCGCTTCGGTTCCGTAGACCAAACTATATGGGGTTTCCCCATGTGATGTCCGAGGAGTAGTTCGGTAGGACCATAGAACTTGGGGCAAATTTTCTGCCCAATCTCCCTTGGCCTTGTCGAGGTGAGTTTTTAACCCTTTTACTATCGTTCGGTTCGTTACTTCGGTTTGACCATTTGCCTGAGGGTGTGCCACCGAAGTGAACTTCTGCTGGATGTTGAGCTCGTCACACCATTCTCTAAACGTCCTGTCCGTAAACTGAGTTCCATTATCTGAAACGAGGACGTGGGGTATGCCGAAGCGACAGACGATGTTCTTCCAAACGAAGTTGAGGACTTTTTTGCTTGTTATCTTTGCTAGGGGTTCGGCTTCCACCCACTTCGTGAAGTAGTCAATTGCCACTAGGAGAAACCGCAACTGGCCAGGAGCCTGCTCGAACGGGCCAACGATGTCTATTCCCCATTATATGAATGGCCAAGGACTTTGCATGTTGGTTAGCTCGGTTTGAGGTGTCCTTGTTACTGTTGCGTGGAGCTGGCACTTCGGACACTGCTTGACGAGGTTGATTGCATCCTGAAGCATGGTCGGCCAATAATACCCCCATTTCATGACTTTTCTAGTCAAGGCACGAGCTCCAACGTGACTGCCGCATGATCCTTCATGTACTTCGCGTAGCACATAGTTTGCTTGGTTGGGTCCCACACACCTTAGAAGAGGTTGGAGGTATGACTTCCTGTACAGCACTCCCCGATCTAGAATATACTTGACTGATTTGCTCTGAAGCTTCCGAGCTTCGACCTTATCAGCAGGGAGTTCGGCTCCTTCTAAGTAATTATGAAGTGGCGTCATCCAGTTCGGTTCATCGTCGGTTACCATACTCACTTCGGCCTCGTCTATACTTCGGGTTTGCACTTCTTCCACGGGAGAGGTCGTGGACGATGATGCGAGCTTGCTCAGTGCGTCTGCTCGGTTATTGTCACCTCTCGGGATTCATACCAGCTCGAAGTACTCAAAACCTTCTTGTAAGGTTTTGACCTTGTGAAGATATTTCTTCATTTGCTCACCTCGTGCTTCGTATCTGCCTAGCACGTGGCTCACTATAATTTGGGAGTCACTGTGGATTTGGACAGCTCGTAGCTGAAGAGTTTGCGCGAGGTGAAGTCCGGCTATGAGGGCCTCGTATTCCACTTCGTTGTTTGTCGTCGAGAAGTTGAACCGTAGAGCATAAATGATTTCATTTCC
Source organism: Leonotis leonurus (assembly GCA_026898415.1). Lineage (NCBI taxonomy): Eukaryota > Viridiplantae > Streptophyta > Magnoliopsida > Lamiales > Lamiaceae > Leonotis > Leonotis leonurus. The sequence continues at coordinate 693,848 of JAPKLX010000063.1, forward strand.
TTCCGGACTGACGAACAAAATTCCGGCTCCACTTCCTTTATGACCCGATGCACCATCCACGTAGATTTGCCAGCAATCTTTTGGTGGTAGCTTAGGCACTTCGTTTTGGACGTTGTCCTCGACGAGCTCGGTGGGCCTCGGAGGTTCCGCGAAGGTTGTTTCGACCAAGAAATCTGCCAGTGCTTGTCCCTTGATGGCCTGCCGAGGTGCGAAGGAGATTGCATGTTCACCAAGTTCTACCGCCCATTTGGTAATTCGTCCCAAAGTTTCGGGTTTTGTGAGTACTTGCCGGAGTGGGAGGTCGGTCAAGATTTGTATTGGATGAGCATGAAAATATGGTTGGAGTCTTCGTGCGGCGTTCACTAGAGCGAGTGCGGCCTTCTCTAAGGGTTGATACCTCGTCTCTGGTCCTTTTAGAGCTCAGCTTATGAAGTAAACGGGTAATTGCCGAAGTTCTTCTCGGACTAAGACTGCACTTATTGATTCATCCGAGGCGGCGAGGTATAAGAAAAGAGTCTCGCCTTTCTTTGGGACGGATAAGGTGGGCAGACTTGCGAGGTACTTTTTTAAGTTCTCGAAGGCTAATTTGTGCTCGTCGTCCCAGTCGAAGTTCGGAACTTTCTTTAAAATCTTGAAGAATGGGAGTTGCTTCTCGGCGGCTTTAGATAAGAATCGACTTAGTGCGGCCAAGCAGCCCGTCAGTCGGTGCACGTCGTGAATAGACTTCGGTACTTGCATCTCCTGGACAACTTTAACTTTTGCTGGATTGGCTTTTAGTCCTTCGCGAGAGACCCAACACCCTAGGAACTTTCCGGACTGGACCATGAAAGTGCATTTTCCCGGGTTTAACTTCAGGTTTACTTCGCGGAGTAGGTTGAAGACGACCTGGAGGTTGTTTAGGCAAGTATCAACTTCTTTGCTCTTGACGACGATGTCATCAACATATACTTCGATAATATGACCGATGTGAAGTTCAAATATTTTATCGACCATTCTTTGGTACGTGGCTCCAGCGTTTTTAAGTCCAAAGGGCATTTTCTTATACGCGAAAATGCCGAAGTCCGTGACGAAGGCTGTCTTCGGAGCGTCTTCGGTGCTCATGAGGATTTGATGATAGCCCTTGTACAAGTCTAGAAAACTGAACACCTCGTGACCGACGAGGGCTTCAACCTTTTTGTCGATGTTGGGGAGCGGGTAACAGTCCTTGGGGCAGTGTTTGTTGAGGTCGGTATAATCGACACACATGCGCCATCCTCATCCTTGCTTCTTCACCATTACGGGGTTGGCCAACCACGTCGGATATTTCACTTCGACGTCAGCTTGTTGTAGTTGGCGCACCTCGTCATGTATCACTTGATTCCTCTCGGCTGCAAAGGCTCGCTGCTTCTGCCGAACTGGTCTCACCTCGGGATCGATGTTGAGGTGATGAGTGATGATGCTTGGTGACACCCCGGTCATGTCTAAAGGTGACCAGGCGAAGATATCCCTGAACTCCCGAAGCAATTGGACCACTTGACCTCGGAGCTCGTTTCCTCCGACGAACCCGACTTTGACGACCTTAGATACGTCGTTTTCGTATAGTGCGACGTCTTCAACGGGCTCCACAGATGGTGACGTCGACTCCGTCACCTCGGGGTTCTGTGGTTGCTATGCTTGAGGATGTTGTACACCAGAACCTCGGAGTGCGACCTGCATGCACTCCTTGGCCTGTGTTTGGCTTCCCCTAAGTGTGATAACCCCGTTCTTAGATGGGATCTTGATCGTTAGGTGGTAGGCCGAGCAGATCGCCCTCGTCGCTATTAGCCAATCTCTTCCCAAGATGATGTTGTAGGGGGAGTTGGCTTTGACGACGAAGAAGTGGATTATCTTCGTGAAAGATAACGGACTCCTTCCAACTGTCACGGGGAGTGAGATTGTGCCATCCATCGAGGTCTCTTCTTGTGTGAAGTTCTTCAACGGGACGGGTGCTGGTTTTAGGTGAGCTTCTTCGATATCAAGTTTATCGAAGCAGTTTGTGAAGAGTACGCTCACCGAGGCTCCGCTGTTGATGAACACTCGGTGAACTAATTTGTTGGCCACCACGGCTTCGATGATGGTGGCATTTTGGTGAGGCGAAATATGAGGGACTGGGTCATCGCTGGAAAAGGTCACGACCTCGTCCTTTTTGAACCTTTTTTGCGAAGGTTCCTCCTTTGGCTGACTTCGGGCTTCGGCTTTTAACGAAGACTTCGTCGCGCCTTGAGGCAGTCCGGTGATGGCAGCGATGACTCCGTCATATTGAGGCTGATCTTCGTCTTCGTCCTCGTCATCGTGCCTCGACTTCTTGTCTTGATGAGGTTTGCAACTTTCCCCTCCTCTATTTCTGCTTCGTTTGCCTTTGCCTCGAGGTCGGGTATCTTGTTGATTGTGACCTCGGTATTTTCCGAGGGTACCATCTCGCACTAGGTAGTCGATGTCCGAGGCGAGATTTCGGTAGTCCTCGGTGTTATGGCCGCGGTCCTCGTGAAAATGGCAGTATTTGTCCTTGGATCGTCTCTTTGATCCAGTTCGGGACAATGGTGGAGGCTTCTAAAATAAGCTCGCGTGAAGCTCGTATATTTCAGCCCGGGGTTTGGTCAACGGAGTGAATTGACCTGGTTCTTGACTGGGCCGAAGTCCGAGGCGGGATGCTAGCGGACCTCGTTGTATCCTGTCAAGGGCACCTCGTCGGTTCTGCCCATGATCAGTACGTTCTGCCCTTTTTCTTTTGTCATGACTTTCAGGTCGGTCCACCGCTCTTTTTCTTCTATCGGCTTCATCCGCCTCGGCGAATGTATCAGCAATCCTCCATAGCTGTTTGGAGGTTTGAGGACTCTCTTTTACGAGCTCCCTGAAAAGAGTACCGGAGTGTGGCATTTTGGAATGCCGAGATGAGGACGTCGTCTGATAGGCGGTCGACCTTTAGGCTCTCGTTGTAGAACCTAGCCAGGAAGTCGCTAATTGATTCTCCTCGTCCCTATCTCATCGTAAGGAGTTGGGCCGAGCTGATCTTGGCTTCGACTTTTTGGAAGAAACGCCGTTCGAAGGCGACTAGTAGGTCGGTATACGACCCTATGCTGCAGCGCGGGAGGTTGTCGAACCACTTTCGTGCGTTGTCTATCAGCAGTTCGGGAAAGACTTTGCACATGTAGACGTCTTCGGCAAGCCCTTGGTTCAGCATATTATATTGGTATTGTGACAGGAAGTTGCTGGGGTCACAGGAACCATTATAGGGTTTGATTGGTGGCACCCTATATGTTGGCGGGAGCGGAGTGTAGAGTATTTTGTTGGTGAAAGGGGTGGCGATTCGACTGTAGACAGTGAATCTCCCCTCTCTGTGGTTATCTTCGTTACGTCGGGAAGGACCGACGTTTCGATGAGGTGATGCTGAGCCACGTCTGTAGTCGTCTTCGTCATGTCGAGACGGACCGATGTCTCGACGAGGTGACGTTGAACCACGCTGAGGTGAAACGAGGTTATTGTCTTCTCGGCGATTATGTTGTCACGTCCCCATTATCACTTCTCTAAGTAAAATCGAGGAAAGCGCGACCAAAAGGGAAAAACGGATAATGAATCACAACGAAAGCGTTGAATAATAGATAAAACGTGGAACGTACAACAAGGAGAAAGATTTCGATAGAGTTGTATAACCGAAGTTCAATACATCAACGAAACTTAATGTTCGAAATCGTCAGGGATTAAAAATAACATCAAGAGAACACTGTGAACGAGTACAAGTCTGAGATACATAGTTCGAAAGCAAGATAGATAGCTAATAAGTTCTTGGGTCTAAAACAAAAGTCTGGCAGCGGAAACTGGATCAATATCTAGATTTACATGTATGACGACATATAAATCACCGAGAGTAAAACAACAAGAGTTTGACAAAAACCCACCGCTGAGCCTTCCACTTCGTCATCACGACTTAACCTGCACATTTATAAATATATGCAGGGCTGAGTACGAAAGTACTCAGTAAACACATGCCGAAATCACATTCGTACTGATATATTTGCAATTGCCGTAATACAGTGCAACATAGGGATTTTGTCACTAAAGAACCTATGTTCACTAAATTCTTGTGATCTTAAAAGTTCGACTGATCAGTCTAAGTTCTGGAGTAATCAAACATATCTGTAATTCTGTGTGTCGGGAAAGTGGCCACTTTCCGCGAACACTGAACCGGCCAACCCGCTAAGATGACTCACGGTTCTGGTGTACACTAACCTTAAAAGATATAAATTTTTAAAGGTCCGAAATCGATTAATTCATCAACAGATACGCATCATACCAAAATACAAATATTTTCGACAATGCAATACTTCATAACATTTGAAATTCTACAGCATTCTAAAACGAAAATCATACTTTGGTACAACGCATACGATTTTGATTTGTAAAAGAAAGCCTACCTGAACTGCTCCTTCGTCTAACGAAAATATGGTGCAAATCGACTGAAATTCCCTTTCGCTGAACCTTAATCGTAATTAAGAGGAAAATACTCATCGTGAGTATATAATTTATTTCATCTAAAAATGAAATAATATTCTATTATTCTATATTTTTCTAATCCTTTCACTCGACTAAGATTCGAGTAATTAAAGATTTCTATAACCACTAAAATTTCTACTAACTTCATAACTTAATAGATCTAAATTATTGGATTAAACTTAACCATTTATATCCAATTCTTTTTAATGTCTAACTTAATCCAAAGATTAATTAATTTCTTTTATTAAACCACAATTAAGGGATAACTTAATCCATTTACAATACCCATTCTGGGCTCATTCTATATAATTAAGAGGCCCATAGCTATTTAAAAAAAATCGAGCCCAATCTAATATCATATAATTTAGCCCATTCGATTTTTTTATTGATGGTCCATTTGGTAAATTTTATTCTGAACCAATAATTTACTATGCCCGGCCCATACGTTAAACAACAATGGGTCCTAATACTTCTAACCCTAATCTAATTCAAACTATTACCCTCTACGCCTCACCTCACTCTCTGTTCTTTCTCCTCAACACAAATAATCACCAATTCAATCCACCATTTCGTCGCCTCATCCTCTCCATTTCTCTCTCGACTGCCTCCCTCTCTGTTCTCACTTACTTTTCTTCCTCAGCAAGGAGTTCGTCGACTTCCAGTAGAAGCAGCAGTCGTCGCTCTTTCTCTTTCAGGAAGTTTTATACTTCTTCTTGGTTTCTTAGCTTTTATTTCTGATTTCAAACGATTTCAAAAATTTCCGCACTGCATTCCCAATTCTTCTTCTAAAATTTTGTTCTGGAGAGATTTTACAAGTTCTAATTCGAATTAGGGGTTGTGAGAAGAAAAGACGGAGCTTCTGTTTCAAAAAAAAGTTTTTAAATCTTGATTGGTTTAAAATTTAGATTTTTCCTCCAACATTGCCTTTCAACTCTTCTTACTTTCTAATTCTCTGCTTTTCTCGATTTGTGGTAGGGCAATTGAACGGGGTGCTCGTCGGTACTGCTTCTGGTCGGTGGGCTTTGGCTTCTCCCTTTACAGGTAAGGTCTCTTAAGTTCTGTTTCTATATCATAGGGTACTTAAGGTGCATGTTTCTTTTTCTTCTCCAAATTTTTAGTTTCAGAAATTTGACAAGTTGGGATTCGAACTTGGGTTCAAATTTTGTAATTTTCGTATTCTAGATTTTAAATTCCCTTGCTTTCTGTATGATTCAAACTCTGGCTTTACATTTCCTGTTTTAACCAATCTGACTTACTAAAGCTTTACTCCTACTCCATTCTGCCTTCTTCTTTTTATTAAGGTTTGGAAAAGAATGGAAGACTTCGGTTTATTTAGGATTTCAAGGCTCTGTTTTATTAAATTTTAAGCAATTACTGACTGGTTTTTATATTCTTGTTCTGACTGAAGAACACAATACTTTGGTTGCTGGCCTGATTTTGGGTTGGTTCGAGGAAGAGGTTCTGGGGATTTTGTTTCCCTTGAGGTAATTTCTATCTCAATATCTGATGTTAATACCTTTTTGTTGGTTTTATCACATTCTGGGAAAAATAAAGATTCTGCTCTAGAGATATAAGCGTATTTAGTGTGTTCTGGGGCTTAAGTCCAATATAACTACATAAGTTCAAGTAGCACTCAAGAAAACAGAGTCTGCAAAAATATATATACGAAAATCTATGCTTTCTGTCCTAAAGTCTGCAGCATTTTAATAGATATATACATTATTTTCTAAGTGTTCTATTCTTGAATCGCATGCTTATATATATATATATGTGTGTGTTTTGGAATCTATGAGTTATTTCTAGGCAATAAGGGTCTAAAAGCTTTTCAGTCAGCTAACTTTAATTACTGAACTTAAAACCTAAACAGTTCCTTTAGTGATTATGCAGTTTACAGGGACAGCATGCTAACTCTTAAACAATAGTTTAAGACCCCAAAGTCTAAGTCTTAGTTTTTTCCAGGTTTTTAAAGGGTTCAGGCTATGCATAAAATCTCCTTACCATTCTAACAGTTAGATTTAAGTACGAGAGCTTACTTTTTACTCTAGTATTCAGTTATGCCCTCCTTGTGATGTGTCTTTCTGATAAGAGAAGAACAAAATGATCTTAGCTTGGTATCATATTGGAACTAAGGGTTGCAAGTTTATGCTTACCTTACTGCTTTTCTTAAACTGAGTTGGGGTCTCCGAAATGGTGTCTTCCTGTATGATTGGGTGGCTACGTCTGTAAGCTTGGGTGAATGAGAGGGGATGTTGGTGAAATCTGAGTGTTGAGGTAATATGTGTGGGAGAGTGTTTTCTTCTTAAGGAGTTAGGTTGTAACGTAGAGGTTATCTCAGAATAGAGATGTGCTTGAGTTTCTGCAGTATAAGCAGTAGAGCTGTTGGTATCTCTATCATATAAGTCTCCTAATTTACTCACTCTATCCATCTATGTTACAGCTATATCTCAAATGTGCATTGATTTAAAATCTGAAATGTTGACTTCTGAGGTATATATATAAATGTGGCAAATCTTATATGGTGCAGGGAAAGATTGTGAAGTGTGGAAAAGGTGCAGCTCGATATACTGCCTTGCTACCTTCCACTTCTTTTTGCCTTCACTTCCTCTGCTTCCTTTCTATTCATAGCTGGTGCAACAGGGAGTTGAGTCAATGGGGAAAGTGCAGTGCAGTTAATTCTCCATAACTCCCAAGCAACAAGAATCTGCTCAGCAGATTTTGTTTCCCTATTTCTCTCCTTTCTAATCTATGTTTCTAGATGTAGAGACTATGCTTTTCTTATACCAAGTCCATTATTGGACAGTTTCAAGTGTGAAACTGAAGTTTAGACAATTCTGTAAGCACATAAACGTACATTAATCAATGTAGATGATTAGCAGTGTTTATATATTTTATTACACTGCCATTAGCAACATTCTTCCTAATCTGATTTGTTTCATCTCTTAAATTCTAATTATAAGATTAAAGTATAGAATATTATTGAAACATTAATATACTAATCTTGTAAGTACACAACTTCAATTGTATTTATCAACCACTAATTAATAATACAAACCCTAATCCATAACACAACATATCTCTATAAATGTGAAATCATATACTCCTCTATAGTGTATTATCTACACTACTAATTGTTAAATCCTAGCTAAGAATTTAACTAACACTTCCAACCTTAATTAACGAGTACACACCGAAATAATTATTTAGTTCGTCTTCTTAATAAACCCCATTATCTAAATGAGCTTACAAAATAATTATCATACTCAAATGACTAAAATGTGCACGAAAACAATAGCTACTGATATCAATTAGCTAATCGACATAAAAAAATATAACAAAATTTTATTATCGAGATTTCTGATACATAATAATCAGGAAAATTTTACGGGCCATTACATACGTTGTCTTTGGGGAAGTTCGTTATTTCTTCCCTCGACAATTTGGAGGCTCGGGGGCCGAGGTTGCTGTCGAGGTGGTTCAGTTTTGTCCGCTTCGTCTTGACTTCGTCGCCGATGTTGTTCGGCGAACTTAAGGAAGTCTTGTTCATGGAGGTCTAGGTACGCTTTAAGTGCGTCTCCGAGCTGAGGCTGGAGTGCGGTGTTCTCCTGTTGGTGATCTTGATTTAGCCCTCCGCTACTGATAGAATCATTGGATCGGTTCGAGTGGACATCTTCCACGTGACCATCAGGAGTTCGGCGGATTACGGGCTGCCTATCAGGTTGTATCGGGCGTTCATCCCTCTCGTTGGTAGAAGTACGAGGTGGGTGGGCAGGTAGTTCGGTCTGGTTCTGTTTTCCTTTGGCAGCGGCAGCTATGGCGGTGGAGCGGGTAGATCTCACCATCGTATTCTCACTCAGAAAACGTTGATCGATTTCACAGAATTTATTTCGTTCCCACAGACGGCGCCAGTGTTCGATCGTCAATTTTTAGAGTGATTTTACGATGACAAAATAAAGAATAAGAACACGAGGAGTTACGTGGTTCGATCGTTAAATAGATCTACGTCCACGGAGAGAGGAATGCCTTTGTATTGATAATGAGTTCTTGAGAGTAATAATACAGAATCCGTCCCTAATCTAGCTTTAGAGACTGTATTTATAGGTAACTAGTGGCGTTAAATCCGGGATCGTGGGCTGGACTGAGTTTCTGGGCTCATGGGCCGAGCTGTTGGGCTTTTGGGCCGAGGTCTAGTTTGGGCCGAAGTGGCTGGGCCCGGGTTGGGTTGTTCCTGGGCCGAGCTGCTGGGCTTTTGGGCCGAGCTGAGCTGCTCTTGGGCCGAACTGCTGGGCTTTTGGGCCGAGCTTCCGAGCTTCCTGGTTCTTGGGCCTTGGTCTTGTTTGGGCCTGTTAGTGAGGCTACATCGTATCAGTATATTATCAATATATACATTGAGTGACATATTTGTTAATTAATCTAGTTCATGTAATATTTATTTTATATATATTCTTTTTAAATTATCTCTATATATTTATTTTAAAATCCTGCACAAAATTATATAGGATCTAAAATAAATGGATTATATGTGCGAGTTAAAATCTTAACATAATAGCATAGAAATTTAAATAATTAGTACTTCACTACAAAAAACACATTTTCTAGCAACAAATAGTGACGGAAAATTTTTCCGTTTCTAAATTTTAACGGATTAACAACTGAATTGTTACGGAATTTGTTGTTCAATTTTAGTAACAAAATTAGTGACGGAATTATCCATTATTAAAATTTGGTAACGAAATTTTTTGTTACAATTCCGTTACTAAAATTGAAAAATTCATTTTAGAAACAGAAATTCTGTTACAATTCCGTTGTTATATAGTAACGGAATATATTCCGTTGTTAATTTTTTTTAGCAACCATCAATATTACTACGGATAAATTTGTTACAATTCCGTTACTAACATCTTTAGTAACGGAATTTCTTATTTTAGTGACGGAAAAATTCCGTTGTTAAATAAACTTTTTTTTGTAGTGCTTGTAACTATTGAATTGTAGTAAATACACATTTTTCATAATTTTAACATGCAAATTAAATGTTTGTTCGCAATGCTTTTAACATTCTTGATCATTTCATATTTATTTTATTGTTGTTGTTTCTTAAATTACTAAACTAAAAACCTTAAAAGTTTTAACAAAATTACGTTAGGGATGTGACAACATCAACTATATCAATCCTAATTTTAAAGTCTAAATTGATTTTGGAAATAAAAACGTTAGAATTCTATTTGTTACTTAACCCAATAATCTAAAGGGTATTAGAGGTGAACAATGGTTCAGTTTGGTTAATAACTTTGACCAATTTTTTAATTGATCCAAAATGAATTTTAAACTATGGTTTTGATTCGGTTTTTGGACCTCTGAAAGCTTAATATATATATTTTATGTAATAAATACATTGTTTTATTAATAAATATGATCAATATTATATATAACAATTTACATATTGTAGTCAATATTCGAGAAATTAATCTATAAATACTAATTAAATATTATATTTTTATACTTATTTATTATAATTTATAACATACTAAATAACACTCCCTTCGTGTACCTAAAATCTTAACGTTTTGACTCGCAAGAGTTATAATGATGTGTTTTGATTTTGTGTATGAGTGTAGTGAGTAGAATTTACGACTCATCTAATTAAACATTTTTAATTGATTGTCTATATTGAGTGAAGTTCGAGTCCCGCATGATTTATTATTTTTAGTTGAGTTGTATGCATTGAATGAAGTGGATCAATTTACTATAACTGGAAAGTTTAAAATGTAAAGATGTTTTGTGGATGGACCAAAATGACAAAATGTAAAGAATTTTCATGGACTAAGGAAGTATATAATAAAGTCAAAGGTGTTTATGAAAAATGACCCGAAGTGTAAAAAATCTGATTCATAAAAATTAGAACAGAAGCGAACCCGAATATATACTACAAAAAACTTTTAATTGTGACATGTTGTGTAGCTATTATGAATGTCTCAAAATTAAAAATATTTGTTACTAAATTTTTTAGTGACATTTAAAAGTGTACTTACTAAATAATAATTTGTGACATGTATTTGAGGGTGTCACTACACAAAATTATCTGCATCATTAAATATCACTAATAATTTTAGTGACATGCATTTAAAATTTTGTGACATCCATAATAATTATACACAATATAACTATTTGAGAGTTTTATTATAGTGATATTGAAATCAATACAAACCGATCAAACATTAAATGGTTCGGTTTAAATTATCGGTCGATTTGATTTTTAATCACTCTTACTTATGATCAGCAATGACACATAAACCGAATGAGTTGAAATCGATTGACCAAAATTTTTCCCCTTATTTATTTGATTGTAGACATATCCTTCTTTATGATAAGATATTATTTCACATACTTGTGGAATATATTTTGACTTTATATCATTATCTTGACTTCTCTGTCTCAATAATCTTTGAGCTTATTCCACAAGTACGGAGCTTGACTTTGACTTGGTTGAGTTTGATTTTAAGTTCAGCTTGATGGAAAATTCAGTTATAAGCTCGAACTCAACTTAATTAGGATTTATTTATGAATTTTAATATAAATTATTTAAATTGTTTTCTCTTTTCTCTTATATTATATTATTAATTAAGTAATAATATAAATAGTAAAGATATAATCATTATTAGGCTCGTGAGACTAATGTCAAGTCAATTATTAGTACTTATCGTGTCTCACTAAAATTGACTTATTTTTATAAAAAAACACATTCACATATTTGATAAAAACAAATTAACTTTAGTAGATTGGATGAACTATTTTTTAGTATCTCCCATTTAGAGTTAGAAATCTAACTTAAAAATATCATATTCTTATTATTTTATTATTCTATTATTCTTTCTTCAATACAAAAAATAAAAGTAAAACCAAGCAAAGGTTCATTAGTGATGCAACATTGAAAAGGAAGGGTAAAGATGGTTGAACCAATGAGGAATGTAGACAACGACAAGAGATGTTGAGTGAGTGTTCCAATTCAAAGGGTCATTGGAATTCCATGTCCCACTTCTCATTCTCCACCCAATTGCTAACAAATACAATTAAGAATAATTTTATAAAAGACAAAAGGAAAAAAACAATTCTCAAATTAAAATCTACAATGTTTGAAAGTTCTCTAAGACTAGGTGAATGGACTCATTACAATTGTTTTGATCCAGGTTATGCATGGTAGGTAAGAAATCAAAGTTGTTACAAAAATATGATTTGTCCTTATCCAATATTTGGCTTCTATTAATCAATGCCGCACTAAGACAAGAAGAGGAGACCGTGTGCAATTTTAAAATGGTCAAATGATTAAATAATCATGTTTTTAAGAAAATATAAAAAATAGTTCTATAGATAAAAAAATAAACAATAATTTCTTTTGAAATATTTGGATAAATTTATTTTTGCATCCTAATATTTTAGTTAAAAATTTGTGCAAAACATGAACCACACGAATTTAAATTTGTGTAATTTATATGATCGTGTGTCGTAATTTAAAATACACGAATCCTTCAAATTCGAATTTATATAATTCTTGTGGTTGTGTATCGTAAATACACAGACCCTGTAAATTTGATCTCATAGAGTTCGTGTGTTGCTTTATAATTTCTTCAAACACATGTACTCGAGTAGCCCGAGTTCAAGAGATTCGTGTGTTGTTTTATAATGTGTAAAACACATGAATTTTACAAGCTCGAGTTTGCAAGAGTTGTTTGTTCAGTAAAAACGAGAATAAGAGGATAAAAATGACTCTTGTTGGGTCCCGCTAGAGCAGGTGTGGTGCATGGGGTGGGGTGTGGGGGGTGGGATAGGAGTGTAATACACCACAATCCAACTTTCTCGCGACTCGTTTGGATTAGCAGTCGATCTCATCTAATATATAGAGAGATCCAACTGCTTAAGTAAGTTATCAATACAAAGCGTGAGTAATCTGTTAAGGAGCAGATAGACTGGCTGTTGGCTGGATCATACCAGAGGATCTGTCCAAGTACAGATCGTGTGCGGAAGCTGTGTATATATTGTTGGTTGCTCTTATACTTAGAAAATATATTTTGTTTATATAGAGTGTTCTTTAAGAGATTGATTCAAGATGCACAACTCGCTTAATTAGATAAGCTCACTGGTGAGTGATAAACAGAGAATCAAAGCAATCCAATGCAAAATATAAAAGAACACACAATATTTAACGTGGTTCGGGAAACCCCCTACGTTCATGATCGATCAAAGATAGATCGATGAATCCCTTAACCTTTAATCCCTCGGTTATTTATCCTCGTTGAGTACAAGCCAAAACTCGCTTATTTATTCTCGTTGAGTAGGAGATTACAACTCTCTTATTTAAACTCGTCGAATACGAGATCTGGGTTCGATTTTATAATCGTTCTTCCTCCAAACTTCTGGCTATGGAGGAAACTAGAACTATGGGCTTTGAAGGCTCAAATCTAAGATAAGTTATAGCGGATTATCTTTAGAATTATAGTGATTTCTCTGTAATTTACAACACTCAAGAATATATATGATTTATATTTAGTGTTGAATAAATCTATGGAAAACTGGAGAGAGAATCTTTTGCTGTTGAAGCTTTTTCTGGGTAATATCACGAACACGAACACCATTTCTGAAAAAGGCTTGAAGTATTTATAGGCATATTTGAATTATAGCCGTTGGAAGTCTTTACAGCTTTTGCAGTAAGCATTAAATGTTGTTTTGGCCGTTGGCTGCTGACTGTACTTCTAGCCGTTGGAGTTTGTCCTACGTGGATGTTGACGTGGCATAGGACATGTAGGTTTCTCAATTTAGGTAGATTCTAGCTTCCTCCATCTAGGATGAGTAGCTTGTTTGGGCGTCATGGGAACAGGTGGATTAAAACAACATGTAGTTGAGCAGGTTGTATCCAATAAATATTGAGCTGATTCCCCATGAACAACAGATCGATCTGCTATCGATCTGTTCAATCGATCTGTTATAAACATATCATTTTTCTTAAGTTTCTTCTCGCACAGCTAGCTGTCCATCTCACAATGCAGCTCGTTTGGGTAGTTGCTGATCGACCTCTTAGACACAGGTTGTTTATATCGAGCTGTTTCTTGTATATCTTCTTATGTAGCTTGATGTCAACCTATTTGATACAAGGTTGATTCTATCTCGCTGCTTCCTGGTCTTCATATCGACATGTCCATCGATTTGTCTATCGATCAATTATCTATCTGTTATCGATCTGTCCTTGGTATGTATGCTAGTCTCATGTGCGATAAATTAGATGCAATAAAAACTAAGTCTAGATAGATTAAGTTAGTCCTATGAACAGATCGTTACATAAATATGTTCTCTTATTTTGACTTAACCAACTACATGATAAGATTGATCTTTATAGCTATCGTTAATTTAATATGGCCTTACAGGTTGATCTCCCTTCTAATAGATAGAAAAAATAAGATCAAGCTCTATGACACAGGTCGTTAACTAACCTGATCTTACAAGTTAGCTGATCTACTATTGAGAACACAGATGTCTCCTATGGACACGATCTGTCTTACATTGATCTGTCCTTACACTTAACCATTTTGTATAGTCTATCTAAGCATAGATACCTAATCATTAATAGACATTAAAGCGTAAGTACAATTTAATATCATGCATATATATTAAGGTTTCGTATTATGATTTCGCATCATCAAAACATATAAAGAATGATTTCCACAATCATCAAAAAGGTTCCCAACAACTATATTCTATCATTTCTATTCGAAATGATATGTCACCTCATTAACCCTTTACAAATATTTGTTAAGTTAAATATAATGTCAGCCTCAAACGAAGTAATCTAATGTATGGGGATGGAAACACACCAGTTTCAAAATTTTATATTGAAAGATTCAGTGTTTGGGAGTTCTAAACTGAAGGGATATCAGTTTAGACTTTCAGATTAGATATCAATCATAAAATTTACACCAAGTGTTTAACTGTTGGCCTACTATTTACATTGGAGGACGATGTAGTAATTAAATCACAATTAGGGCATGCAATCATAAACCTTAGATTAATTTTTTTATGACGACAATCCGAGAACAATTAATTTACAGAGGAAGAAAGAAATTGAAGTTGCCATAGTCAAATTGAAGGTTGAAGCCACTTGGTGTTGATCATCCAAGAATACATTATTCCACTTTCTCTTTAACGTGTTCTCTGATGGGAAGAAAAAGACATAGGATAGAATAATAATTATGGGGAATAGACCATTTACTTAATATAACTCTCATATTTATTATTTGATCCCTCATCAAATAATAAATATTATTTTTTATATATACACTTATTATAATAACAATATACATTAAATATATGTGCCAACAAATATTATATTTAACTAACAATCTTGCATTTGAGCAACATATATTTTTTGATAAATGTACAACTTAATGAACTTAAAATTTGCTACTATAAACACGCATATCATAATAATCTTGTCCATCAACTACATCCATATAGAACTAAAGCAGCATTTATCATATCAATCATGACTAAACTCATCAATAATCATATATATAGAGTACGAAAATCAGATATATAGATAGATATAATCAAATTACATAGATCAATGATAGTACGAAAATCAAATATAATATCTATTTTCGACTGACCCTCTTTAAACTTGAGTGAGATCACAAAAATAGAGTAAAAGTACGAAACTTTATTTGTGATAAAAAAGTATCTATATACACAAGTGTCTGAAATATCAAAAAGCAAACAACATAAAAACTCCCACTAAACTACGATATCATCAAATAATGCAACGGTCATACGAGCAACATGCTTATGAAAACCTCGGGTGGTAAACCTTTAGTGAATGGATCAGCTATCTTGGAGGTTGTCCCAGTGTGCTCTATAGATATTTGTTTACTCTGTACTTTTTTTTCACAACTAGAAACATTATGTCAGTATGTTTCGAATTAGAAGAACTCCTATTGTTATTGGAATACAACACTGCTGACTTATTGTGAAAATATAACTTGAGTAGTCTTTCCACATTCCCCAAAGTGTGCAGCCTCGTAACAAAATTTTGCAACAATATTATTTCATGGTTAGATCCCTCATAGCATGCTACAAACTTTGCTTCCATAGTCGAAGAAGCCACTGATAGAACTCGTATGAGTGGTTCGTAATTACGCAGGATCCACATGTATAATATATCGCATAAATAATTAATTCTTAAGCTTTTAATACACACATGAGAATATAATTACGGAATTAATTAAATTATACCTTCTCCTACTCAACTCCTCCGCTTGTGGAGAAACGATTTGGATCGTTAGCCACGAACAACAATCTGCTCCAATGGAATCTTCACTTGATCTCCTTCGATCCTACCTCGAAAACTTCTAACATATTCCATATGTACTACTTGAATATTGTGTGGGCGAATCTATCAAGTATTTTAGGAGAAATAAGAACGAAAATTAGAGCGTGGAATATTCCTTAAATTTTCAAAAATTAGAGAATTATTTTCTCTACGGGGCGCCGATTTCAAGGTGAGGAAGAGAGAGAAATTGGCTCCTGCTATGTACTCCTTTTATAAATATTTTGGGCTAAATTAGAGTTTTTAGGGTTAATGGATAAGATCCCAAATAATAGAATTTAAATTCCACTTTAATGTACCTGCAATTCCATCTATTATTCAAATTCAAATTTGAATAATTTAAAATTAATTTTGACTTGGTCCAACTTAGAATTAAATTAATTTCTAATTATCGTTTGGACTCAATTAAATTTAATTAATTGCTTGGTCCAACTTAGAATTAAATTAATTAATTCAAGTTAATTTAACCTCAAATTAACTACTCTATCGAAATGTAATAAAGTGTAATTCCATTATAAATATTTATCGACTCCACTATAGGATAAATATTAAACTCATCTTGATCCATTCAAATTACGGATGTAATCCTCTTGTCAGTAATTATTTCTCGTGTTTAAGAATTGCTAAATCCATTAATTAATTGAGTTTGCTGATAACTCACAATTAATTAATATATTTATTCGTGAGTGATCTGGTTCACACCTTAATTATTGTTGGATCCCGGGAGAGCAGGTGTGGTGTATGGGGGGGGGGAGAATACATCACAATCCAACTTTCTCGTGATTAGCAGTCGATCTCCTCTGATGTAGAAAGAGATCGAACTGCTCAAGTAAGTTCTCAATACATAGCGTGAGTAATCTGTCAAGGAGCAAATAGACTGACAGCTGGCTGGAGCATACCAAATGATTTTTCTAAGTACAGATCGTGTGCGGAAGCTGTGTATATGTTGTTGGCTGCTCTTATACTTAGAAAATATATTTTGTTTATATCGAGCGTTCTTTAAGAGATTGAATCAAGATGCACAACTCGCTTAATTAGATAAGCTCACTGGTGAGTGATAAACAGAGATCAAAGCAATCCAATGCAAAATATAAAAGAACACACAATATTTAACGTGGTTTGGGAAACCCCCTATGTCCACGATCGATCAAAGCTAGATCGATGAATCCCTCGATTATTTATCCTCGTTGAGTACGAGCTAAAACTCGCTGAGTATGAGATTACAACTCTCTTATTTAAACTCGTCGAGTACGAGATCTGGGTTCTATTTTATAATCGTTCTTCCTCCAAGCTTCTGGCTATGGAGGAAATTGGAACTATGGGCTTTGAAGGCTCAAATCTAAGATAAGTTCTAGCGGTTTATCTTCAGAATTATGGTGATTTCTCTCTAATTTACGACACTTAAGAATGTATATGATTTATATCTAGTGTTGAATAAATTTATGGAAAATTGGAGAGAGAATCTTGTGGCGTTGAATCTTTTTCTGGGTAATATGACGAACACCATTTCTAAAGAAGACTTGAATTATTTATAGGCATATTGAATGATAGCCATTGGAAGTCTTTGCAGCTTTTGCAATAAGCATTAAATGCTCTGTTGATCAATCTGTCCTGGGTAAGTGTGCTGGTCTCCTGTTCGATAAAATATATGCAACTAAATCTTTATAGATCAGGTTAGTTCTATGAACAAATCGTTACATCAAATTGTTCTCACATTTTGACTTAACTTGCTACATAACAAGGTCGATCTTTATAGCACAGGTCGTTAATTTAATCTGGCTTTACAGGTAGATCTCCTTTCTAATAGATAGACAAAATAAGATCAAGCTCTATGACACAGGTCATTAACTCAACCTGATCTTACAAGTTAGTTGATCTACTATTGAGAATACAGATGGTTCCTATGGACACGATCTTTCTTTCATCGATCTGTCCTTACACTTAACCATCTATAAAGTCTATCTAATCTAGACATAAATAAAGCATAAACAACTAAGCATCAATAGATATTAAAGCGTAAACATAATTTAATATCATGCGTATATATTATGGTTTCACATCATCAAAACATATAAATAATGATTTCCACAATCATCAAAAAGGTTCCCATCAATTATTACATAAGAAATAAATTCCAACCAGCCGGGTTTCTTATGTAATAAACCTTTCTGAACACCTCAAGCGATTCTGTACGACTGATAGTCGGACACTTCTAGCTAAGAAATCACTACCACCCAATACATCAATATTTAGGATTATGTAAAACCCACAAGCGTAGATGAATCAAAGACGCGTATAATCAACCGCTTATACTAATGTCATCGTCATAGATTAAGAAATGAACCAATTTCTGAGACCTCGTTCTAAGCAACAACACGTAGAACTTATCTCTCTGTGAAACCTCTTAATATATAAAAGCAAAACATGTGTATCAGCTTATACATATCGATATCATTCTGCGGGCTAAGGTCAACTATCACTATCGCATCAAATGATGTCGTAGTCTTTACCGACTACACTGTACAAGTCTGTCTAGACTGTGACTTTATGCTACAAAGGATCCGACTGTGTTACCTTCTGTGATCATCGATCCACCACACAGTTTACAATTGTAGTACATGGACTTGTTTGCAATTCAATATATATAATAATAATAAACACAACAATTCGGAGTAGGGTGAGTAACGAACTGGATTATAGTGGTGGTGGTAGAGCTAGTTGGAAGGACTGTGAGACCTATTTTATCCGGAATTTCCTGGAGAGGTGCTCTGCTGAAGAAATTTGTGGTATTTTTGATAAGATTGGTAAGGTGATAGAGGACTACATTCCAACGAAGAGAGATAAGTGTGGATGTAGATTTGGCTTTGTTAGATTCTCTGGAATAAGAGATAAAGGTAGAATCTTGGAGGAATTTAATAAGGTGTGTGTGGGAAGCTTTGCCTTAATAGCATACATTCCAAGATATGGGAGAGTCGAGAGTGAGGGGAAGGGTAGGGAAGTTCAGAAGCTAAGAGGAGTGGGATATAGTAAGTATCAACAACAAGTACATGTTGTTAATAGGAGAATGGATGGAAGATCTTATTCTGATGCTCTGATAGGTGCAAATAGGAATTCAGGAGACTCGACTGCAAAGAATGGAGTGTCGGAGGATTGCAAATCAATGGTTATGTTTCAAAGTAATGAGGAGGAAATGAGTTGGCTCCATGGGGCATTTTCAGGTAAGTTGAAAGATGAATTCTTGTGGCATGACCATGGAGAGGAGTTGAAAGCTGAAAGCAATGGAAAACTGCAATTAACTACGCTGGGAAGCAATATGACCTTAATTCAAAGTTTGACAAATAAACCGACAGCACACGAAATTAAAGGTTTAGATGAATGGGTTAGAATCTGGTTTGAGTGGTGGCGACCATGGAAGTTCAACGATGTTAATCAACATATATCAATGTGGACTAGGTGGATAGGAGTGCCACTTCAAGTTTGGTCACATAATTTTTTTAGCTTGGCTAGTTTTGAAGTAGGCAAACTCGTGGAACTTCATGAACATACTAAATCAAAGAGGAGATTAGATGAAGCATTCGTAAAAATTTACACAGGATTGACTACGGTGGATCGAATTATGGCATGCAAGATTAATGGTGCTTCCTTCAAAATTCGGATTGAGGAAATACGATGCATGGATTTAGACGGCCAGCTCCACCATTTTGAGTACTTAGAATGGGAACCAGAATCCAGAACGATGGGAGTCGAGACTCACGGCTGGGACGACGAATAGTCCATTAATGCTGTGATAAAAAATAATTTGAAATCTGGATCAACTGGAAAATTGTCAGAGGTAGGCGGCGGAGGCATTTCGGCTTCCCAATTGGGTGGTTTTGGTTCTCTGAACATGCACACCTCGGGAAAAGAAAATTGGGCGGCTGAAAATGATGAAAGTGTGAGATCTCAACCATTAGAGAAATACGAGGAAAATGGTCACAAGGTGAATTCCGTGGGCCTTGGAAGTCTAGGTGATAATGGGCCTATTCAAAATGGGCCCGCAAGCTTAATGGATATGGGTGAGGTACGACTTGTTCCTTATGGGATTTGTAACCCCATTGGACCAATGGAGAAGTCTAATTATGCAGAGGGAGGTACTTCAAACAAATCTTTCACTCCAAGCTCAAAGCTAAGCGACCACATTCATGCTGGTTCTACAGGCGCCCTAGATAAATCGACTGAGATCATCGCTGTTTTAGAATCGGTAACTACGATTGAGATCAAAAAGGCGAAAGGTATGCTTATTTTTATCTAACACACTCACTGGGATGATTTTATTAAGGGTTTGGCTTCAGAAGAAGAGCTGGGGGAGAAAGATAAAAGCAAAAATAAGAGTAAAAAAATTAGGAGGAATAATGGTGGGGAGAAAGAATTGAAGGGAGATGGTTTGAGTGTTGGGAGTTTGACAAGAAAGTTGGGTTATTTGCTAAGGTTAGTGATGAACAGATGGCCAAAATTCTCAAGGGAAACGATAATAGCAGTGAAGGTCTGAGTGTGAGAAAGGATGTTTAATGATTATATGATCTTTTAATATTCGTGGTCTAAGGAGTATTGTGAAAAGAGAGGAAATTAGAACTTTGTTCCAGAAACAACAACTTGATTTCTGTTGTGTTCAAGAAACCATGATGGAAAATTTCTCAGAAAGTATTAGAGTTAGTATTTGGAAAAATAAAAACACGGGATGGTGCGCAATGAATTCGGTTGGCAGGTCGGGGGGATTTTATCCTTCTGGGATGAGAGTAAATTTGTTAGCTCTATCCAGTGGTACATGGACAGAGCAGTGGTGGTCAATGGCGTGTGGAAAGAGACAGGGAATTATTGTTGTATCATCAACGTGTACGCACCCTGCGTTGAAGTCGAGAAACACGCATTATGGGATAAACTTCTTATTCTAGTTGAGCAAGCTACCAAGAAAATGATTTGTTTAATCGGGGACTTCAATTCCATACTGGAGGAGAATGAGAGAGTGGGATTGGGCGAGCAATCTTCGATTAGGGAGAGGAAGGCCTTCGGGGAGTTCGTGGAGAAAGCGAAACTCATTGATGTTAAGCAACATGGCCTGAGGTTTACTTGGTATAGAGCTAACAGATCGTGTAAAGGCGGGATTGATCGGGCTCTCATCAACAAGAATTGGGAGGCCTTGTAGCCTACTGCTATTCTTAAAGGGCTTCATCGGTTAGTCTCTGATCATTGCCCCATTGTGCTTGGGCCGTCTATCGCTGACTGGGGTCCAAAACCATTTTGATTTATTGATACTTGGGTATCCCACCCTGAATTCAATAAAGTTGGACTGAATCTTGGAAGGAAGGAGGCATTGAAGGTTGGGGTGCTATGTGTTCAAGGAAAAACTAAAGAGACTCAAAAATACCCTCAAATTCTGGAACATCGAGAAATTCGGTAGGATTGATATATAAGTGGATACAAGAACTTTGGGAGGAGATATATTAGATAGACATTTGCGACGACGTATTTGGATTAACGGACGAGAAAGTGTGTTCTAAAAACGAAAAAAGGGTGCAATTGCATCTCCACATTCAAAATTACAAATCTCTACTGCCCCAAAAAGCGAGAATCCGATGGTTGAAGGAAGGCGATATGAATAGAAATTTCTTTCACAAGTATATCAATTATAATCGCAAGAAAGGTGGTATATTGGGACTCAACATTGAAGGCCATTGGACTGAAGAGCCTTGTAGGCTCAAAGAGGCGATGCAGGAGCATTTTCGTATTCAATTTCAGAGAAAACCTTTGGGGGATGTTGATCTACCTAGTGACTTCGCCATTACAACTCTGGGCATTGAAGATGCGGTGAAACTTATTGTGCTTTTTTCTGAAGAGGAAATCCATAAGGCGGTGTGGGATTGCGATGGCTCAAGGAGCCCAGGGCTAGATGGATTCAACCTCAATTTTTTCAAATCTTGTTGGGAGATTATTAAACATGATCTCGTACGTGTCTTTTCAGAATTTCATGTGAACGGGATTTTAGCGAGAGGTTGCAATTCGTCTTTCATTGTGCTTATTCCCAAGAAAGAAGAGGCGTCCGATCCCAAGCATTTTCGACCGATTTCCCTAATTGGGAGTCATTATAAAGTTATTGGGAAAGTGTTAGTTACAGGATGAAGGTGGTGATGGAGGGAATCATCGGTGACGCTCAATCGGCCTTTATTCGTGGTAGAAACATCCTTGACGGAGTGGTTTTCCTTAATGAGATTATTGAAGAAGCTAAAGTCAATAAAGATTGAAGGATTTTATCTAAAGTTGATTTCTCGAAGCATACGACTCTATTGACTGGAACTTCTTGATCATCATGCTCGGGAAGTTGGGTTTTTCTGAAGATGTGGTGCTGCTGGATCAATGCTTGTATTTTGACCACAAAAGCTAATGTTCTTGTCAATGGTAGCCCGACGGGAGAATTATCTTTGGAGCGAGAAATGAGGCAGAGGGACCCTCTTTCTCCTTTCCTTTATTTGGTGGCAACAGAAGGTCTGAATCTCTTGACCAGTGGTAGACGCTGGGTTGTTGGAAGCGGTTAAAGTGGGGCACGGGAAGATAGCGGTTTGACATGTTCAGTATGTAGACGATACTCTCTTCACAGTGACTAGGCAGCGGGAGAATGCAGTGGCTCTAAAGTGGATCTTGAAAATTTTTGCTATCATATCTGGTCTAGAGGTAAATCTTGATAAAAGTTGTGTTTTTTGGTTGAATATGGAAAAAGTAGAGGTTAGGAAATTTGCAAATGTGCTGGGGTGTCAAGTTGGCGAACTGCCTATCCTTTATCTCGGGATGAAGATAGGGGGAAAGTCGAGATGTGCGGAGGTGTGGAAAGATGTCGTGGATAAAGTTAGTTAGAGGCTTCGCGTGTGGGATGTTAAAAAACTCTCGATGGGAGGGAGGTTGATTATTGTGAAATCAATCCTTACAGCAATTCCTATATACGAACTTTATTTCTTCCCAATGCCAAAACTAATTGCGAACAAGGTTAAAAGTTTGCAATGCAACTTTCTGTGGGGAGGTGAAGAAGGTAATAGAAAAAAGGGGATAATTGAGAGTCGTTGTGTAGAGACAAGGGAGAAGACGACTTAGGTATCATCAATTTCTTTTTGTTCAATAAGGCAATTCTTAGTAAGTGTGTGTGGAATAGGTTGTGGAGTAGATTATTGAGGTCAAGATTTGGAGATTTTGAATGCAATAGAGAGAGGATTGTGGCGGGGGATGGACGTAGGGGCTATTCTGGCTAGTGGAGCAAGGTGGTTGGTTTGATAGGGGAAATGAGGGACATTGGTTTCAGTGTGATTGCGCGATCACTGAAGGTCGCGATAAACTGCTAAAAATTGTGGGGGATGGAAGCACAATTAAATTCTGGGAGGATGCTTGGGCGAGGGAACAGGCTCTTAAAAATTTATTCACCAGACTATGGTATCTTAGCTCCAAACCAGAGGGTATGATGAAATGGGATATTGGGAGGACGGTATTTGGAGATGGAGTTTGCCTTGGAGAAGGGATCTGCGGGACAAGGAACAGGAAATGCTCGGGATTTTGATGTCTAGTATTCTAAATCATCCTCCGATATTGGGAACAATGGATAAGTGGTGCTGGAGAGAAGAGAAAAATGTCCTATTCACAACTAAGAAGGCATATCAAGAACTAATCGAAGGTACTGGGCAATCTAATAAGATGAATAATGATGGTGTCGATTTCTGGTCGATCTGGAACTCGACTGCCCCTTTGAAGGCCCAAATAATGGCATGACGTCTTTTGAGGAACCACCTTCCTACGTGTGACAAGTTGGTTGGTGTCGGCAACCTCCCAAAAGTGCAAAGATATCGTAGTGTCGTGTAATAAGCCTATATCATTTGAGGCAAAAAGATATCGTCAACAAATAGAACTATGAACACAAACTTACTCCCACTGAATATATTTTTTCTTCAATGTCTCCATTAAGAAACGCAGTATTAACATCCATATGATGTAACTCAAGATTAAGATGAGCAAGAAGTGCCATGATTATTCTAAAAGAGTTTCGACGAAAGCGAAGAGAAAGTCTTCGAATAATCAATGTCTTCTTTCTTAGTGTTGCCTTTAGCTACAAGACGTGCCTTACACATCTCCACATTACCATTTGCATCCTTTTTGGTTTTAAATATCCATTTACAACCAATCGGTTTTGTACCTTCTGGTAATGGGACAACCCAAACTTTGTTGTCTTTCATAGACTTATACTATTCATTCATGACATCAATTCACTTTTAAGAGTTTTTATCTCACATGGCTTGACGTAAGTTGATAGGATCATTTTTCATCAATCCATTATTTTCCACAAGTTCCTGAAGATATACTTCATAATTACTAGGAATAACACTAATTCTTCCTCTAGTTGATGTTCTTAATTTAGGTTGTTGAGTTTGCTCATTCTGAGAGAGAATTTGTTCAACATTATTTTGTTCAGGTTCTTGATTCACTTCTTAATCAATAAAAAATAAAATAACATGATCATCGTCAAAAGTGATAGTAGAATCGAATTTGAATTCAATTCCTCCTCAAAAGTAATGTCTCTAACCTTATTTCTCCCTCCAAACTCAACTTCTTCAAAAAACTAGGGTTTCCTAGGGTGGGAAAATATATTTCCCTGAGTTGGTAAAGAGGAGTCTCAAGTCAGGAACCTTCTTACCCTCCACTCACACACTTTGCTCGAAGCAAAGTTCTAGAGTAAGTCAATTGAGCTGCTGGGCAAAAAACAAAAATAAAACACACCAAAACAATCAAAATAAAATAAAAAGGAAATACAAAAGGCGATAAAAATACCAGGTTGCCTCCTGGCCAGTGCCTTGATTTAACGTCGTTGGCATCGACGTAGTGCTGTTTCTTGATCAAGCTTCTTCAGTGGGACCTTCTGGAGCAAGGTTTGTGAATTCCTTCCCGGGGCGATATCCATAATAGCCCTTGAGCCTATTTCCACTGACTTTAAAAATTATGTTGGTCTTGAGATCTTGAAAGTCTGCAGAGCCATTGGGGTAATACTCCCAGACCCTGTATGGTTCTCTCCACTTGGTAGATAGCTTGCCAGAGGCAAACCTGAGATGATTCTCGTATAAAAGCACCAGCTCTCCTTTGTTGAATCTTCTTCCTCGAGCTATATGGTCATACCACTTCTTCATCTTCTTCTTGTATAAGACAACATTATCATAGGCTTCAAGTCATATCTCCTCTAGCTCTTGTAAACTTAGCTTTCTTCCTTCAACAAATTCATCCCAATCTTGATTGATCTTGATCACTGCCCAAAACGCCTTGTGCTCCATGTCGATTGGTAAATGAAAAAGCTTACCATATATCATACGGTACGAAGACATTCTAAAGTTAGTCTTTTAGGCTGTCCTGTATGCCCAAAGTGCATTATCAAGGTGATCACTCCAGTTCTTCATTGTCTCGTCAACTGCTTTCCTCAGAATGTTCTTCACAATGCGGTTGGAGACTTCAGCTTGCCCATTCGCTTGTGGATGATAATGCCATAGATATACGATGGTGAACTTCATATTTCTTGATCAAGCTAGTGATGGTGGAGTTGTAGAAATGTGAACCTCTATTGCTGACCATCGCCTTGGGCATGCCGTATCTCGTGAAGATGTTTGCCTTAACAAATCTTGCTACCGTCCTCGCATCTGCATTTGGAGTTCCAATTGCTTCTATCCACTTAGAAACATAATCCACTACTAGCAAGATTTACTGGTTTCATTTGTACTTGGGCAAGGGGCCCATGAAATCCATGCCCCATATGTCAAAAATCTCTACTTGCAAGACATGTACCAAGAGCATCTCATCCTTCTTGGAAATATTTCCTTCTCGTTGGCATTAGTCGCAAGTCCTGCACTTTTCAAAATAATCATTGAAGATTGTGGGCCAGTAGAACCTACTATCTAGGATCTTCCTTGCTGTAAGCTTTGGCCCAAAATGTTCTCCGCATTCTCTTTCGTGGCAATGCTCAATTATACTTTATTGCTCTTACTCGGGTATACACCTTCAGAGGATTAAGTCAGTACACTTCTTCCATAGATATGAGTCATCTTAGATAAATGACTCGCTAAATTTCTTGATCTTTCCTCTCTGATACTGGTCAAGCTCCATTGGGAAAGTCTTTGTGATTATGTAGTTGACTATGTCGGCATACCATGGCTCGATAGTTCTTATCCCGTACAGCTCCCTATCGGGAAATCTCTCGTTGAGGGGTGCTTTGTCGTCTTCCCTCAAGATCATGCTTAAGTGGTCAGCCACATGGTTTTGCGCTCCACTTTTGTCCTTCACTTCAATGTCGAACTCCTGAAGTAGCAAGATCAGTCTTATCAGTCGTGGTTTGCTATCCTTCTTGGCCATGAGATACTTCAAAGTTGTGTGATCCTTGTAGACCACTGTCTTGCTCCCGAAGAGATAGGAGCGAAACTTCTCAAAGGCAAATACCACGACAAGGAGCTCTTTCTCCATGGTGGTGTAGTTGATCTGGGCTACGGTAAGGGTCTTCGAAGCATAGTAAATCACATGGCTCTCTTTGCCAATATTTTGGCCAAACACTGCTCCAATGGCGTAATCGTTAGCATTGCACATTAGCTCAAAGAGCATCCCCCATTTGGGTGGTCTGATTACTATTGCCGAGATCAAATGGTTCTTCAAGATCTGGAATGTCTTCTTGCATTCCTCGTTGAAATCCCAATGCACATCATTCTGAAGCAGCTTGTTCATTGGTTGGGCTACCTTGGCGAAGTCCTTGACAAAGTGGCGGTAGAAACCCGCGTGTCCAAGGAATCCCCACACTTGCTTCTCATTATGGCAGCTTGACAATAACCTCCACCTTGGCACGATCCACTTCAATTCATTTCTCAAAGATAACATGGACAAGCACGATGACTTCCTTGACCATGAAGTGACATTTCTCGTAGTTGAGCACTAAACCTTTCTCCACACATCTTTGTAAATACCATCTCTAGGTGCTCAAGGCACTGGCCAAAGTTGCTTCCATCTGTGAAGTCGTCCATAAACACCTCAATGCAGTGCTCAAGGAGGTCCGAGTATATACTCATCATGCAACTTTGGAACGTCCCAGGGGTGTTGCATAACTGTCACGCCCCAATTCCTGAGGAAAGGCCCGTAAGCCAGGGTGCGGTGGGATTTAAGAAGCGGGGAAGAAAGGGGGGGGGACATGTTTAACTTGAAAAGAATCCTGAATAATACTTCAAACATAGTCATTCATAGATAAACGAGAAGACTCGCAATGCAAATTGATGCAAAAAACTATTCGATGTTAGAAGTTGAGGTTCACAATCTTAATTCTATCGAATAGAAGAACATAACCAGAGTCATTAAAAGTTATAGATCGACAGACGAACTATACTTGACAAAAGAGAATATCATAGCGGATGCAATTCATAAAAGCAATCAGATGACAACAACAACGCCTCAGCTCAACCCGTCTCCACTGGCACTTAACCTGAAAACATTTGGAAATAATTTGTGGGCGGAGTACTAGTGTACTCAGTGGGCTATGCATTTATAAGTAGTTTTATAAAGAAATTAAACATTTTTATCCATTCATGAACAACATACCTTAGAAGGTTTCAAAACGAAAAGTACTTCTAAGCATGTTAAAGCATTTATCATTTTCATTAGTTGTGCACAATCATGTACGTTCTAACGTTACTCTTACTTTGGCCCCAGACCTCTTGCCACTGTCGAGCCCATTTACATTCAAACTTCGGGTCGAAACCCAAAGAGTCTATTTAAGCATTTAGATTTTGGGTCGAAACCCATATAATCCCTTTCTGCATTTGGATTTCGGATCGAACCCCAGAGAATCTCATTAACATCACAGCAGCACACAATGGAGATCAACCCATTGCACTACTACCCATTCGTGTACAGAGTTTTTGACTAACGTGTTAGGTAAAGCCAAAAACCTCGATCGATTAACTTCAGAGCATTAAACTTAGTTGAACGTACATTAAAACATGACATGGATAACGTTTCATTTTGCAATATCAAGGCTTATCAACTCAAACATAATTTTGAGAAAAATAAACAAACCTCTTGGAATAAATCCGTCAATTCAACCTTCTTCGGGTTTACTAAAGCAGTGTTAATCCTCGCATTCAACTTGACTTATACATTGTACTTGACCTTCATAATATACGTGCTATTTAGAAATCTTAGAATCTAAATAAATATATATATAATTAAAAACTAATATATAGCTCTTAGAGTTTCATATCTCATTCTATTTTCTAGAAACAAAACTTTGATTTTTCTCAAAGTTTTTAGATTGTTTTATAGCATTTACTAAATTAAAGCTATCATTACTCATTTAAAATGAGTTAGTTAAATCTTAAATAGTCATTCGGGAAATGAATATTAATTTATCACTTTAAATTATTCTTTCATTGATGTTCGATTCATATTATTTTTATTAATTAACTATTAAAAAATAATTAATAATATTAAATAATTATTCTCAATTAATAATTATTAATCAAGTCTTACTAAATTTATTAATCAAAATTAATTAAATTAAATCATTTCATTAAATAAATTATTGATCTAAGTGTTAATTAAAGACTCATTTAACTTAATTATTTAGGCCTAAATTAATTTATTTAGTTAAGTCATAATAATAATCTATATGACCCAACATACTAATTCTCAGCTCGCATGTTTAATGGCCCAATCTAGAACCCAGTCCAAACCCATTATTTATTAATTATATTTTTTTTAATCTTTTCTTTTATCACTTATTTCTTATAATTAATTTTTTTAAACAAAATCCACCACTCTCTCTAGAACTCTCGTCTGCCCCACCCCACCACCCCATCTTTCTTTTCTTTCCCATTTTCTTTTCTTTTCCTTCCATTTTCTTTCACTGCCATCGTCACTCCCTCTCATTCTTTCTTTACAGAGGACTCTTCCTCTCATCTTCATCTCCAGCAACTTGTTGTTGCTGCCATAGTGAAGGAAAAAGATCATCGCCCATTTATACTTCTCCTCTCTTCTTCTCGGTTGCCCTTTTCTCCCGAAGATCAGAATTCTAATTTTTCTTTCTCTCTTCTACAGATTCATGACGAATTTCTCTATTTCTATATTGTGAGTTTTCATCCCAATTTTGATTTTAAACTCAATTAGAACTTGATTTATTAAAATTGATTTAAGTCCCAATTTTTTTTTATTGGATTCCCTTTGTTTCTCTCTTCTCGACGGTTCCGGCAAGGAGTTCGCCACCGTCGACGTGACGGTCTGGCTAGTTACTCATCGTCACTAAATCACTATAGTTGACTTCAGCAACCGCACCAACCCAAAGCTCTACTTCAACAGCAACTCGTCACCGGCAGTTGCAGTCTCCACCGAATACACAATGTGTCGTCCGGTCTCGCTCTCGCCATCAGCAACCGCCCCTGCCCCCATTCCGTTGAAAACTAGTAGGTAATTATCCAATGTCCTTCTTAATATTTTTATTAATTTCAATTCATCAATATTGTGCCTTAGGGCTTTAGTTGTTGATTTGAAGGGGGAACTTTAGTTTATTAGTATGAATATTATCAAGTATGCTATGTTATGTTCTGATAATGTTAATGGTTCTTAGAAACATGCTTTTGTTGGTTTACGAGTAGGAAGAACCTAGACAAAAATGACAAGTTTCTAAAAATCATAGCTTGAATTGAATTGAGTTGAAAGCATAATATGTAAATGTATAAATCTGAAAATCTTACTTGCTTGGTGGAAAAACTTTGAATGATATGGTGTTGTGATTAAAGGTTCTTGATGCTCCGTTTCCTAAGCCCTTCTATGCATCTTTACTATTAAATTATTTCCATTTTGCAGGAGTGAATGGTGAGGTGAGGTGAAGTGAAGAATGTAGGTAGTGATGCTTTAATTTGATCATATATAGTGTGGAAATCTACTGCAGTTGGTAGGCTGTAGTTGGTAGGTTTGAGAGTAGTAGGGAACTTAAGCAAAGTCAAAAGTTTTGCATAAAATCTGGATACAGGATATGAGATTTGATGGAAATATTTTATGGTGAAAAAGGCTTGTACCCGTGGCCTTTGGAAAGTCATAGTCTTTCTTAGAAATTTTGTATAACTTTTTAGATAATTTTCTTTTAGGACTGATTTATTGTAATGGATATTGTTATTGTTATTTGACTCAATTTACTCAATCATATCAATCACTCTACAAAAGCCATGGGATACCCGATTGACTTCAACAATAAAGATTACAGACGGGTATTAAATGGTATATATGTTAGTTTTGGCGTTCCCTCGGAGTTGAGGAGGAGAGAAATGGTTGAAGCACGGAGAGCTAGATTGGCAGAACAATCAAGAAGACAAACAGCAGATCAAAGCCAAGCTCCTCAACAATAATTTTCGTTTATCATTCACTTTGTAAATTAACAAGCTCGATGTCATGTTAAGTTTCTCTATCTGTAACAGCTAAACATCAAGTGAATGAAACTGATAAACATCGTTTGACCTAAAAAAAAACCTGATGACAATACCTTGTTGTCCAGGCAATGTTTTATGCTTGTTATTTAATGCTTTAATATTTTTGCATAATCATCTCACTGCCATTCTCACACACAGTCAAAAATTGTAAAGTGTTGGTTTCGACATCATCAAAAAGGGGGAAATTGTTGGGATCTTAAACCAAGTAATTAAGTTATTCGAAACAACACTTAATTAAGTTATGGGATCTTAAACCAAGTAATTAATGTGATCTGTTGAGGAACAGCTAGAGTTTTTAAAAAGAAGCAGATAGTATAAGTTTTTACTATCTGTATTATTCTTTTAAAGCTCTCCTACTTTCTTTAACTATATCTTCTCAAGGCTTAAACTCATTGTAGTAATAGCGAGTTAAATTCTGAACAGATCGAGTTTACGATCTGTTCACAAATTAACAGCTCGATGTTCTATGCCTTATGTTAGTTTTTGATATATATACTAGAATAGCTTTTTACAAGATCAACGTTGTAAAAGGAAGTTTGAATTTTCAAACTAACTTATAGTGATCTATCTTATGTAAATAGCACAGATGGATAATAAAATACCATCTATCTATCTAGCTGTTATTAGAAAGACTCGGACCAGCCAAGCAAAGACCAGCTTGAGATTATGTTCACACACCGAGTGGTGACAACAACAGATCGTAGTCCAAACACGATCTGTTCTATCAAACTCTTCCAAAGCTCAAAGATCAAGTATTATAAGGTATCAATAGTGAACAGCTCGACTCTAAGCTATTGTAGGAAATAATATGCACCTGCTACAAGACAGCGAGCTGCTTAACCCTCATCATAGTTACGGTGGACTGCCGACACACCTAAATCTGTCATAAGTCAACTGCTCAGTGAGTTGTCACATCAACAGGATAATTTGGGGAATGAGAAGTACGAGAATATCAATTTATCTGTACTTCATATCATTCCTGGTATGACAACAAACTGGGAAATTACATGAAAGGTGGTAACTACTCGCTTAAAGCAGCGCGCACTTCACCAACGGAGTCATTCATTTAATGCTGCCATTAATGCGACGGAGAAGAAGGACACTATCTCTCTAATGGATAGTTCTGGCCAAAGCGCTATAAATACCACATTCTCTTCCAGGGACGAGTACGAGAATTCACGATAACAAAGCTTAAACTCCGCTCAAATATCTTCAAATATTAAAAGCTCAAAAACACTCTTTCAAGCTCTAGAATTCTCTGAGTGTCTTATTCTTTTTGAAGATAGTCTCTGGAAAACTGTTCTTAGTTCAAACCCAAGTTAGGATCTAGTTTGATCCAAAAGTTGTAAGATCTAGATTGTAGTTGTTCAATCTAAAGAAGGAAAATCTCAAGTTGTCATCTAGTTTTGATAAAACTTGAGGCTCGTACTCAACGAGTAAAAAGAAAGGAGATATAGTAGACTTCGATCTAGTTTTGATCGAGCCGTAGACATAGGGAAAGTTTATCCCGAACCACGTTAAATCCTGTGTGTTCTTACTTTCTGTTTTACATTTCCTATCATTCTCTTCATACTCTTGCATTAACTTGGTTGTGTTAAAGATCGACTAAAGAAAACGTTTTAACTATAAAGAGCATTAACCACCGAATTCCGCACACAACATTTATCAAGATTAACTTACTTGAAGTTAATCCTATTAATTGTTTCTTCACATTTAAGGTTTATTTGAGCTAAGTTGTTTCTTTCTCGCAAGAAGAAACCATAAGCTAACCCAAGCTATCTTTACTTTAAAGTGTGTTCAAGCCTTACATTATAATATTACATATAAGGAGTTCTGATAATTATTCTAATTATTAAGATTAATACAATACAATTGATTTATAATATTCAGTTAATTACGATTAATTTTATTTCCTTGTATTATTAGGAATCACCATAAATATAAAATATGTTTGTATTTATTAAGATTAAAACGTTTGTTATGTTAAATTAAATAAGTCAATCGATTCATAAATTTTTCTTAGACAAAGTATACATAACAAACTACATCTATCTCATTTATATTAAGTCATTAAATTTATATTACATTAAACATAAAATATATAATACGTAACTTACTAAATATAATTATTGACTGTTAATCAGCAAAAATCATGAAATAAGCATTATATATGACGTTTTTAATCACCACTTATTATTAAAAATCAAAATATTAGAGTAAATACTTAACCAATACTAAAACTTAGTGATATATGTTGATGCCAATATATAGGTATGAACATGCCAATATCAAATGTCAATACAAATATTTAATAATACAACATTTTCTTATACATAACTTAATTAAAAGTATGACACATTAATGGGGCAGAGTAAAAAACACTGGAAAACGTGTATAAAGCTATTTAGTGATGTCACAAAACCACAAAAGAATACTCTGCAAAACCACTCTTGAAATTTTGTAAAAGATAACTTAAAAATAAAATATTTCATTTTACACATGACGTTCATCCACCTTGGGAGTCCAATGACATTCGACCCAACTACTAGATAACCCCCATACTGACCCTCCATTCATCTTAATCATACTAGTTTTTTGAATCTTCCAATTGAGGATGAACAATAATTCGGTTCAAAACCAAATAAAATCAACTTCTTTTGAAATGAAAATCAATCTGACCGAATTAATTTAAAAAAATCAACCCAATTGAAACTTAAAATTCCGTTATTAGAAATTTTAACTATATAATTTTTTAAAAATAAATTTATTATAATATGCATTTGAAAATTGATACTCAAATTATTTTAATAAAAAATATGTTCATTTTTGTACACGATAATTTACAATATGCATAGTACTAGCTAGAAATGAAAAAAACTATATAACACGAGTACGAATACGATATATGAATACGAATACGATACGATACACGATACGAAAATATGTCATTTTTCCAAAAATGTAAATATGAATACGTGAAAAAATATGTTTATATTTATTAATTATTTTTATATATATTATCAATAAAAATATTATGAAAATTATTAAAAAAAATTATAATATACCTTACAACGTATTTTAATTTTATAATCAGTCCAAATTCTACCCAAACCTTATATTTATTTTTCCCCAATCAGCCCAAAGGCCCAAATCCTATTTAATTTTTCCATAATCTCCCAAAGGCTCAAACTCTATTTGATTTTTTCATAATATGTTCAAAGTCCACAAACCCTAATTCTTCAAAAATAGAGACTATGGGTGTCAATCGGTTCGGTAACGGAAACACAGAATTTTAGGAACTGGTATTGAACCGATTATTTTACCAGTTAACAGGGTACGGACAGGTGCGGTACCAGTTAACCGGTAGAACCAGTTAAGGTACCGGTTTTTTATTTTATTTTTTAATTTTAAATATTTTTATTTTTTATTTTAAAAATATTAATTTAAACTAATAATAATTCAATATAAATATAATTAAATTTTATTTTGTAAATATTTTATAATATATAAAATATTATTTAAATCAATAAAAAATATATTGTCTTAATATTTAATTTTATAAATCGGGTACCAGTATTTTTTAAAAGTTAAGAATTGGGAACTGGTATTTTGACCGGAAAATCAGTACTCGGTCACCGGTTCCCGGTTTGGTACCAGTTCTCAGAAAGAACCGGTTATCGATTGACACCCCTAATAGAGACGACGACCTCCCAAACCCTAATTCTTCAGAAACAGAGGCGACAGGATCTTTTTTCAGAAACAAAGGCAATAGTAGGGCGGGCGGCGCGACCACATATTTTTCTTATTTTTGTAAAGTAATACATAAACTCTAATTAAAATGTGTATTTCTCATGTATTTATACGTATTTTTTCTGAATTCATATTAAATACGTGTTTTTTTTAATATGTTGCCCTACTACACGCATGTATGTTTCATAGGAAAAAGATATTTTATTCAAATGCTTTCAATTTTTAAGTTTACTCATTCATATTATATACTCCCTCCGGCACACTTTACTTGACACGTTTTATTATTATAATACACTCATATGAATATAAAACGTGTCAAGTAAAGTGGGCCGGAGGGAGTACTATTTATTGATTTGTTTACTTTTCTTTTTGTTATATATATATATATAGTTTTTATGCTAATTCTTTTAAATTCGACACTTGTGATTAGTCTATACATGAGATTAGGTGATAAATATTGATTAAATTTTAAATACTTTATTTATATATAATAATTAGTACTCCTTCCGTCCCACTAAACATGACACACTTTCCTTATTGGGACGTCCCACTAAGTTTGACACATTCTATAAATAGTAAATATTATCTCTTTAAAAAGGTGTGGATCCTACCATTTTTATCACTCTTACACATTACTTTATACACTCTCCTTAATAACCGTGCCGGAAAAAATGTGTCATGCTTAGTGGGACGAAGGGAGTACTATATAGTAAAATACGTTTTATCCCTTTGTAACCAAACAGTTTTATTAAAAATCTATTCAAATTAAAAAAAGATCGATTCTAAAATATTAACATCGAACCAAATTTAAATATTTTAAAACTAATCCAAACTGACTAAATCTGAATGATTCGATTGAATATTTGCACACCCCTACAATCCCAATCATCTTAGGAGAGAAGAACATTTACTCTTTGCATGCAATAGCTTTCGTTTGTTTAAAGATGAAATTAATTATAATAATAGGTTTATATATCACAACTCCAAATTGGGATAACATTTAGAATTGTAAAAAATCAATGAAAATGTAGGGGACAGATGGGGGCAATATATTTAATGATTTCAATTGAATGGGAAAGTAAAGTTGGTGCAACCTCTCCTAATATTAATTAATAAAGCCTTGACACTGTTTTAGATGGACTTTTTTGATATTCTACTGTTTTGAGAAATAAATTCACGAGAATATAAGAAAAGACAACTATATATTTTATCAAAAAATGAAAGTTTATTTTAATTTAGACTATGATAAAACAAATGATATATGCAAATTCAGTCTTCGAATTGAAGTTCAAATTAAAAGAGCCGAAAAACTTAGATGATTGTGTCATAATTTGTACGAATAGGGGTTTTATGTTATGCAGTGTATCTGCATGAGCAAGAAACATATACTTCTAATTTTTTGTTTTTTGTTTTCTTTTCTCCTTACAACTTTGATTTTCTAATTTTTTTGAAATGGAAAATCAAAAAATTTATAACTACAAACATTAAAAGATAAATAATTTTGTAGTCATACAGACCACGAGTCATACTATATTTCAACAGTATTGATAATACTGCCATAGGATTATAGTTTTTAAGTTATATATTTGTTAAAATTGTCTCACATTCATTGTCAATTACTACTAGAATTAAAATATATAAGGCGATGTATCCCTCCCTTTAATAAATTTTTTTAAGGGGGAATTAAACTCAATATCCAAGTTTAATATGATATCATAGTCTACCTGATTCAATAATGGGCGGCCAATCAACATCGTTGTCAACAAATATCGCTGGATCTTCCATATTGCGCATAAGAGAACATACAATGCCTTTTTTTTAAAAAAATGAATTATATTAACGTTAAATTAATCTCACTATCATTTGCCAACACAATGTCTTTTTATAAGAGGAAATGAGTCCAATATTCTAACTTTAATAATATTTGTTTCCATGTATATGTGAGACTTTTAAAACACAAATATTCATATCTTCCAAATAGCTTAAATTTGTGATTTTCTAATCTTTT
Source organism: Leonotis leonurus (assembly GCA_026898415.1). NCBI lineage: Eukaryota > Viridiplantae > Streptophyta > Magnoliopsida > Lamiales > Lamiaceae > Leonotis > Leonotis leonurus. The sequence continues at coordinate 729,987 of JAPKLX010000063.1, forward strand.
ATTTTTTGTTTTGTTTTGTTTATATGATCCTCTTGTCCCTAGCTCGGTCGTTTTCATTTCCTTATCTTCGTTAAATCCCAATAAAATTAGAAAAAAAATCAACAGATGCTGCTTTTATTACACGATTTATCACAATTAAAGGAGCGGTAAATTAACTAAATTCTTTCAATGAGAAGCAGTAATTTTGTTAATGGTAAATTATAATGAATGTCCCACAAAGAGTAAATGTAGTTTGGAGACAAGTAGAGTGGGTAGAGGAGTAATTAATATGGGAATCTTTGTCTGAGGGCAAAATATTAAAAGCACACGACCCACCTTCTCTTCTCTTTCTCTTCACTTCTCCTCTTTTTTTTACCAAACAATTGTTTTTGACAGAGATTCTCTTTTTATTTAATGTAATTGCCATGTCTACAGTGAAAGGTTGTTTTCATATTTACCGATGAGGTAACTGCACCTATATTTATATGTATCCTCTTTAACTCATTTACTTCCTTCAACCAAACCCTACCTATACTATACATACCCTTCTCTTTCTTACCATTAGTAGCATCTGTTGCCTTTCAATTCGTCAATTTTTAAGTAAAAATTCCAAAAGGTCAAATACTTTTTGTCTATAAATAACTACTATGTCAAAATTCACGACCATATATAATAGATTATAAATAGATAAGGTTGAGATGCGGAGAGGATTTTGATTTTTTGTTGTTTGGGGTTATGATTATATAAGGATATATTGCAATTAGGTACAAACTTAAAAACAATCGCGCGTTGGAGTACAAAATGGGTAATACCTGAATTTTGAACATCTATTTGTTTCTTTAAAAATACACATCTATTTGTGAGTTGTTTGTTAATTTATCATTTCAAATTTATTAGAAAACACATTCTCACTCCCCAATTAGAGCTTTCACGGTTAGGGTTCGAATCGTCAGTTTCTAGTTTGAACGTAATCGAAACGTCGATTTACGATTTGAAGCGTAATTGAATTGTCAATTTGTACTTTATGTGAGTTTGTGTATAATACATTGTTTTTGACGATTTATGTATAATTGTGCAACATGTTTCAGAGTTAGGTTCACTGCGCAAAGAACTATTATGTTAGAGAAATTTCAAGAAGTTTGAATTCGAATTTTTAGTAACAATATCTTATATATCTTTAACCGACTGCCTCTTAAACTGATGGCGGATAAATTGGCGACGTTTCAAATTCAAATAAAGTATATCTCTAGAGATTTATAGCAACAAACATGCCTATATAAAAGAGATGAGAGAATGCATTTAAAGGTGGTCATTCCACACGCCCATAGTCGCATATTTGAGTTTATTTGAAAGCTTAACCGATGTAATCCTTTATTTACTTTTATATATTGTGCTTGTGTGTGAGGAACCTTATGAGAAAAGTAATTATCAATTTGCGAATCATTAGCTCGGTTGAGTTACGGGTAGTGTGGACTCAATTTTAAGTTCACTTAGGTGAATTATTTACACGCCGAACTCAATATAGTGAATTGTTCTATCGGGTTCGAAGCCGCCCAAACGTAGGCATTTCCACGCCGAACTGGGTTACTGATTTCGTGTGTCTCTGTGCATATATGTTTATATCATGTCTAACGGTTTGGTTCACTCACGGTAAAGCAGACCACAAGTTAAATAATCTCACTTTATTATTTTGAAATCATAATAGAACTGTACGTGACTATAACAGTTCACGGTTGGTGCTTTCTAGAACAGTATTAAAAAAAATATGTATTTTTCTATAAATTATTTATAACTTTTGTATTGTTAATCTCTTTGTGATTTGGAATTTGGGAGTGGCAATATTTAATTACACTACATATTTTTACAAAGCCTCGACTCACCTAAGTTTTGACTTTTTGTAATTTTTTTGTGTTTATTTTTATTAAAAATGATATTGACAAGAAAACGGTAAATACGAACGCTTAGAAGATGTTTATGATGTATTCCAAGCTTCTCAACAAATAAAAGGCCGCCGGCCAAGCCTAAATATTTGTAAAGGAACAAATTAAAAATCAAGAATAAGCTTTTGAACATCTTTTTAGTAGATATATAATCCTTTTAACTGTAAATAAGCTCCCTAAATAAGAACTATATGAAAATAACATGTTTTCTTTTCTTTCTTAATCCTTTTTTTTTTTAATCTTTCAATTTCGTTGGCGCAAACATATGCAATATGTATTTTAAATTAAATATCATGACAAAAAATTTAATTTGGTTTATAATATACAATAAGCAAGTTTAATATGAAATAGTTGTTATCATTTAAAAGAAATTTAATATATACATTTATTGTATATATAATAACTTGTATATAAGATTTTGATATCTAAGTAACCATGAATGTGTAAAATAATTCCGCACACGAAATTACTATTCATTTTTTCATTTTATTTATTTTAAAACAAACAATTTAATATGCGTGTCGGTTGAAATTAATAACAATTTTGAGACTGCAACACTCTTATTCATTTCCATTCATCTACTACTAAAAAATATACACTTTCATTTTTCTTTTTGGTAATATATAACTCATCCTCTTAAATACTACCATTGATAAAAATTATTGTTTACTTAAATTGTTATTTTTTGACATAACATTAATTATTTTTTATCATTCATAATACATGTTTAATTGTAAATAATACATATCTTATTCAACTTTCGTCATATTAAATTTATTTATTAATCATCCACAATCTTTCACCATATTTAACTCATTTATTAATCCATCAGTAATTAAATTTATTTTACTTGCAACACACATAGTTGATTAATAAATAATATAAGATTTTTTTATTTCCCTAACAATACATTCAACTCATTCTTTAAAATTCATGTCTAGAGTCATTAAAAAAAAAATACTTGGCTAGCATGAAAACCGACGAGTATGGACCGTGATCAATATGAGATCTTATTGATTTTCAGACTCATTCGACCCGAAACAAAATAACCTCAAACACGATGTGTTTGAACAACTTGGTACAATTTTATTATTAACATAAAAAATTTCTTTAGACATGTATCGACCATTAAAATATATAATTACATCATTTTATTATGGCTATATACTTTAATACAATTTAATTGATACTAAATCAACTAATTATTATTCAAACTAAGTAATACTCACGTCATATACTAAAGTGTTTTCTATATATATGGTGAGTATCTTACAAAATACTTAATATTTTAAATCTTATATATATTCTATATATATGGTGAGTATCTTTCTCAACTAAAAAATATTTTTATATTTTTTATATTTATATTGACCCACTCATAATACAATTTTTTTTACATCGCACATAACCACATACTAGTTTTAGATAAAAATCGAGTGTGGATTAAACGAATGAAAAAATATAAAATAAAACATTTGTAAAATATACTTTTATAAGCAAAATTTGTATTAATCGTGTCAATCTTTTAATTAAATACTTAATCAAAATAATTATGATACATGTATATTTTAAACAAAGTTTAAGGTTAAATGTTAAAAAAATGTTAATCCGAATCTGAGCCAAATAATTCGACAAACCAATAGGATTGGCTCGAAATTAAACAAGTTGGTCCGACTGACATTTCTAATACAAATAATACATGGTATTCCCTCTGTCCCAATAAGAGTGACAAAGATAGTATGGTCCACACCTTTTTAAAATGATAACTTTTAGTACTATTTTAGGAATGTGTCAAGCTTAGTTGGACATCCAAATAAGGGAATTGTGAGCTGGGACAGAGGGAGAGAGTATGATTTAGGAATTCATAACATTCATCCTCTAAAGTATTATAATTGAAATATTCTTAAATTAAATGACAAAAATTATACTATTCTTTTACTAGGTCTTAGCCTATTTTATGATATGATCACTTGTATATAATTAAGCAAGCAATGAGGGAAGGAAAGTGAATACTTGACAGTAACGTTGATAAAGACGGCCTAACTTAAGCCACATTTATATATTTCAGTAAACAAAAAACTAAATAACGAACATTAATTCATGTTGACTTACGTACCAAAATTTGCACCTGAAATTAATTATTTTATTATGATCTTTCTAAGTTTTATAAATACACTGAGAGACATGTTTGAACGGTTCAGACAAAAGACCCTATAATATTTTGGAAGTATATATATGTCTAGCTCGAAAATGCTCACTGGTACCTAGGAGAGGGGTTAAGAGCAGCCGCAGCGGAGGGAGACGCAGGCGTCTCGGGCAACCACGGGCAGGGCAGACGCGGGCGTCCCAAGAGAGAGGTCGCCGCTGCGGGACGCTGAGGAGAGCGTCCGCCTTTGGACGTGGGAGTTCTCGGCCGAAATGGCGCTGCGAGAGTGGAACTCCCAAGGCCATGCAATATTAATTTTTTTTTTGATTTTTCGTTTTTTTTTAATTCCTAAATTCATCTATAAATACCCTACTTCAATCTCACATTTTCACACATCTTCATCTATTCTTCAATCTTTCAACCATCTTTCTTCAACCATTTCTATTACAAGTTAGCCAAAAAAAAATAGCAATTCAATAAGTTTTTATACCGAAGTCAAGGCAGAAGCTCCGATAATCAAAGTTCGGACAATTCGTCGTCCGGAGTTCCGAATTATCAAAGTCAAAATTCTCCTTTCTCTTCCTCTCAATTTTCCCGCTCTCAATTCAACCCTCTTTCCTACTCTACTACTTCTTATCCCAGCCAAACTTATTCGGGCCAACAATTTCCATTTCCTCCGTATTCACCCCAATTCGCTTCCCAACCATCTCCTACATTCTCGACCGCTTCCTCCGGGTGAGCCAGAGCCGCAGGACTCGACGGAATCAACTTGAATGATTCCTTCGACGATTCTACGGACGAGACTCTTGCTCTCTCTCTCTTCAAAGGTGCCACTCGAACAAAAGTGAATGTGGCCTACACCGAGGCGGATGACATCGTACTTTGCAGCACTTGGCTCGACACAAGCCAAGATCTCATCGTTGGCAACAACCAAAAGGCCGAGGCCTATTGAAAACACATAACCGATTCCTTCAATCCACAACGCAACCAGACGAAACCTAGCTCGCACTATCCAACAACTGAAGTGTCATTGGGCTCGTATTCAAAATAAGACCCGAAAGTTTTGCGTCATCTACAACCGGTGCAGTGATCAATGGGCAAGCAGCAACTCCGACCACGACATCTACCAAAAGGCGTTGGCGGAGTATAAACAAACCAAAAGGTCGGAGTTCAAATACCGACATTGTTGGGAGATTTTGCGAAACACGCAAAAATTCCAACGCGTTGTTCCAATCATCCTCGCCAACAAAAGGGGGAAAAACAATATGGGGAAAAGGTTCACGTACGACACAACAAAACTTGTTTATTACAAGATCTTGTTGAAGGATACGTCGAGGATAACCCCGAGCAACTCGAGCTACACAACACGATGTGTGCTCAAATTAGAAGTAGGTTTAATTTCTAGTTTAGTTTTTTTTTTTAATTATTATAATTTTCAATTCTAATGTTGTATTTTAATTTCTAAGTTAGGATTTAAATTATGTTTTGTACTTTCTATTTCTAAGTTAGGATTTTAAATTATGTATAGTACTTTCTATTTTAATTTGAATGTTGTCTTTTAATTATTCTAATTTTAATTTTAATTTTCGTTTTTTTTAAATTAATATTCTAATTAAATAAAAAATATTAAAATAAAAAATAAAATTTAAATACATATTTATTAATTTCAATTTTAATTTAAATTAATAAATTTAATACATAACAAATATCTAAAATATAAAAATGCATATTTAATAATTAATTTTTTTCGTTTTTATTTATTTATTTTATATTACAAATTTAAATTAACAAATTAAATTAAATCATTTTTCCCAAATTCAATCATTCTATAATTATTAAAGTAGAGACTTCGGAGTCCCAAAACGAAAGTCTCCCACTATTACCTACCAACACAACCTCTCAAATCTCACACAAAAAAGTTTCACTTAATTACGATTTTGCTACCGAGTCTCGTTTTGAAAGTTTCCCATTGAGGATGCTCTCATGCGTTGACATTTCTCGTTATTAAATATTAAAGTTTTGATAAAAAAAAGTTTATTAATTCTCATTTTACGATTAAAATTTATTAATTAAAATATAATTTAATATAAAATATAAATTATAATAATTTATATATTGATGTGACATTGATGTGATTATTTCACATCGGCCATAAGCACATTTAAGTTGTGGTGGTACAAGTAATGGAACGTCCTAATGTGAGCTATATAATGTTAGGTTGCTCAAAACAATTTGCACACATGTAATACAACTATTGTGATAGTTTTGAAAAATGATGAGACATAATGTCTCAGGTATAAATTGTTTTAAGAAAATTTATTATAAATTAAAATTTTATTATTACACGTATATTCTTATATTTAAGTAATGAAAAAAATCCTTAAATATTTGATTTTACGATTTATAATTTTTATATCCTATAGATTCTAATTAGTTATGACATTAATTAATCCTAAATATATTATATTGCAGTTGCCCAGATAATTTTTATGGGTAAAAGTTAAAATATCTATTTTAATTATTAAAAGATAAAAAAATAGACACTTACGTAAATATGAGAAAATTGAACATGTATATGCTTATGAATTTTGTTTTACAAAATAATTTAAATTACAGATGAAAAAATTTATGTAGTAAATGAGCGATTAATTCCTTACTTTAATTATTAATTCATATTTTTGGTATAAAATATTATTATGATTTCACATCATAAAATAATAAAATAGTTAAATTAATAAATTTACACTTTATATCAACATTATATTATTTTATCACTTTCTTTTTAGATAAATAAACTTTTACCACACCCAAAAGAGGCGTGCAATTGATCAAAAACAGAAAACGCAATTTGTACAACATCATCATAAGGCAATGAAAGAGATTTTATAAAATAAAAACCGTATTTTATTGTACCTCAATTTGCAGTTGGACTTATTTTTTAATGTTGGGAACCATTAAATATTTTAATAATGTTGTTTTAAATCAAATTCGGTTAAGTATAAATATTGTAAGTAAACTTCTGTAATTAGATCGATTCACTTACTGATTATAGTTCACATTACTTATTACTTTTTCCGTTTAACGATTTATATTCGTCTCATTAAAAATGAGCGTTTAATTTATTTTTTTGGGTAAAAATTTACGTGCAAGTTGTTCATTAATTTTTGTGAACATAATATAAAAATGAAGATTGAAGACAAAGAAGCTTCAAACATCATGCTCCCACACAATTTCACTCATTTCAGAATCAATATGGATTTAATATACTTTATTTCGATAATTTTATAAACTCTAAACAACGCAAATTTGTAGAACTATTCATGACACATATTTCTTTCAGATCCCAAATATTGTTTGAAATGGCATATATACATGCATGATTGACTAAATGATAGTAATGACAAAGAAATAAGTGAAATAAGTGCTTGGTAAACTTAGACACACACACACATATATATACAATCATTTATGATCAAGCTATTAGACATGTAAATTGTTATGAAAAATTAGTATGCATTCCCTTCCTGATCTTTTTCTTCTTCTTCTTCCACTTTTATATATATACTTTTCTTTTTTTTATGTTGACTTTGAAGTGTTGATATATATTAAAATTAAAGTAGTAAATCATCTTGTCCTTGTTGTCGGGGTGTTGATTTTGACAAGTTTAAGATGAACTAATAATTCTACTACGTGCAAACTATTCAAAATTAATGTATTTATATTCTTTTCCAATCATATAATTTAAATGGAATTAATCCAATCTAGCACTATTAATTGTTTCTTTTTTCTTTTATAATTATTTTAATAACCAAACCTTCATTACAAATTTTGTCATTCTACATTTGTATCTATTCTTAACTAACAAAACAAACACTTGCAGCTATACTAGCCTACGATGGCTATCACTTATTATTATTAAGAAAATGATTAAATGAGCCTTTTATATTTATCCTAATTACTAATTTGTTTTATTGATTTATCCGTGAACAAGCAACACATATATATATATATTGAATACAAACTCAAAGCAACCAATTAAGTTAATAATAAGAAACAGAAATTGAATAATCATACTTTATTTTGTCATTCTCAAGCCTTTTGCTTTCTCTAACCATAATATAATACACCACCCAGTAATATTTATTTGTTTATTTATTTATTTATGCACAGTTGGACACTTGAAAATATAATGGGGCTACTATTGGTTTTGAAATTTTGTATTGGTTTTATAGGTATTTATAGTAAAATACTTGTAAATATACATTATATTAGTCCACGATATATATTATTGGATTTAATGAAAATTACAACTGTTGCTTTAATTAATTTGGTTATGGTTATATATTGTAGGGATTAATTAATAAGGAGGTTTAATCAGTAAAGATAAATCTATTCAACCACATGGACCATCCATATTTTGATTTAGTCGCATAAAATGTGATTTTTAAAATTTTATTATTTTGTTATTTTCTGATTTTTTTTATTCATATATTTTCTAATTCATTTTACTTGACACGTTTCATTATTATAATACACTCATATTAATATAAAACGTGTCAAGTAAAGTGGGCCGAAGGGAGTACTATATAATTAAAAGAAAAATGCTTAAAATCATATCTTTAATATCTAACTGATATAATTTCAAAATTGAGTAAATGTCTCAAAATTCGCAAAACTTTTTTGGCTTTTTAATAGAAAAACAGAGATCTAGCTAGATAGAGGATTAATGCCTTCAATTCTGAATCCTAACTCACTGTACTGATAGAAAACAAATTCCTGAAATCCATTTAATAAACTTAATATTCTGTTAAAAATTGTTCATCTTCATGAATACACGAATTAATTCCATCTTTTTGAAAGAAAAAAAGTACATTTTATAGTTGTTAAATTTAAAATGCAACCGGAAAATATATATTACTTTTATAAACCAAGTTAACTAATATTATCAAATGTATAGAAGTGACGAACTTCACAGAGTTTCCAGATCTACAATTCATATATATTTAAACCAAATATATTCAAAAATTCAACAATTATATTTCTTAAACGATTAATACTAATTTAGGTGCATTTTCACAAGTAATAGTGATTGTGTATCTTAATTTAAAATAAAATGTGACAATATGGAGGTCTTTGTGTTCCATTTTTAGCAAGCAAAATCGAACCACTTCAAGATCCAAAACTAATACTTGCCCGTACAATTAAAATCGTACTTAAAACATCGAAGAATCACACAATTAATATATACGAACAAATAAAACTTTGCTCCATAAATAATTAATCAAACCATAGAAATATATATGGATATATATTCACAGCAAAATAAACATGAAATGTAATCAAGAACCCATAATTAGTACTCCCACCTACTAAAAGAATCAAACCTTAAAGATTGATGGGTTGACCTCATACACATGAAACAATCACAAAGATATTGGCACGGCTCAATCAGAAAACGAACCATCTCCGAATTCAACTATTACAACGAAGACTTTTTTGTTGTAATAGTTTATACAGTTAGAGTCGTGTTTCTGAGTGAACCGAGCCAACATCACAGTGACTGCTTCAATACCAAATATTATTGTATTGTACAATCAAACAAGGGCGAAAATGGTATATATAAGCTAAAAACCCTAATCTGGTGATGCCCTTTTGTGTTCATCCAAATTTATTTTAGGTAACTGAGTAAAGAAGAATTGTTGGTAGGGTTTAGAAAAGAGAGAAAGTAGAGAAGAAGAAGAGGGGATGAGAAGTGGAGGAAAGAATGGTGTGGATTTTAAAGAAGAAGAAGGGAAGGTATTGTTGTGAGTGCATTTAAATTCAAAGGCTACCAAACCCCAAAAGAAAGAGGACCAGTGCCATTAATGGCAACAGATGACCCATAAATACATATTATTCCCTCTCTCTCTTTGAAATTAATTTGGAGGAATCTCTTTCCCCCATAACTGTACGCTCTCCTTTTTCATTTCTCTTCTGAAAATTTGTACACTCAATTAATTTCTATATGCATGCGATGCGATGCGATATCATCATCTCATAATGAATCATATATATGTTATGCATATACCTAGTTTGTTTTTGTCATAATATTAATGTTTTGAGACCATGTTGCAGTAGGCAGTTTACTCATGCTTCCTTTTCTGCTAGTAATTCAAAATGCAACATACATATATATATTGGTGAAATATATATATCACTTCTTCTTCATGACAAACTTAGGATTAATATGTATTTAATTTAATTAATTTGGACCTTGGGGACCCATGATTTAAAATATTTTAACTAATTGTTTATTTTTCCTTTTGCATAATTTCTGATAATATATGTATTATAGTGATTAAATTGCTTTCCCTCTACTAGGTCAACACAAATACAAGTTTTGAAGCGATCAATTAAATTGTTTTCCCTCTTTTAGGTCAACACAATGTGAAAAAAACATTTGTCCATGCTGGTTTCGGGAAGATCAAGTTTAATGTACGTGGAAATATATCAAATACCAATTTATTTATTTTTTTTGGTTTTGCTTGAACAATAGGTGGAGAAATCAAGTTGCTGATTTTATCATGTCAGGTTGCTAGGGTTAGCAGGTCAAGAGATCATGATCTGATCAAATAAGCTCTTTATATAGAGTGTGATGTTATGTTCTTTAGCAGATCAACTAACAACTCATGAAGCTAGTCAGGTGGTCTGTAAGAGATAGATCATGTACGGAAGCAGTGATATGTTGATTGCTCTTATACTTGATAAAAAATTCTTTTAAATTATTGAAATGTTCTTTAAAACAGATTGATTGACACAACAATGCACAATTCATTGTTAAGGAATAGCTCGCTGGTAAAGTCGTCAATAGATCAAACAATAAATAATAATGCAAAATTCAAAGAACACAAACAATTTAACGTGGTTAGGGAAACTTTCTATGTCCACGGTCGATCAATCACTAAATCGATGAATCCCTTAACCTTGGATCTTTCGTATATTTACCCTCATTGAGTATGAGTCTAATTTCTCTAATTTATACTTGTCGAGAACGAGATTACACCACTCTTATTTATCCTCGTTGAGAATGAGTTCCATTTGATGGTTTACAGAATCGTTTCTTCCTCCTTAAAACTCTATTAAGAGCTTAGAACATGTATAGCTATGGAGGAATATCTAAAACTATTGGCTTGAATACTCTAAATAAATATCTAGTTCTAGATGAGTTTTATCTCCATAATTTATGGTGAATTCTCTCTAAATAATCAACACTAAGGAGGTGATTGGTATGATGGAATGGAGGGTGGAATGGAATGACCATTCCTTCCTCCATTCCATTCCTTTGCTTGGTTCGTATTGTGATTAGGAATTGACATTCCGTTTGGAATTACCATTCCATTAGGAGAGGTATTAGCCATTCCTCTCTAATAAAATGTATTAGCCATTCTTAGGCTCCAAACTAATTATTCAATATTTTTTTTTTGCTATTTTTCATTAAGACAAAATTAATTAAAATATTTATTATTTTGTTAATTTTACTATACATCACACCTCTCCCCTACCAAAAAAAATGTTAAATTTTTTATAATATTTAAAAAATTGTTTTTAATAAAAATATATATTACTAGAAAGATTCATTAAATGACATAAATTATATATTTTTAAATTTTTTGATATTATTTATTTGCTATGCAAAATGAGTTATTTTATAATTTAAAATTTTCATTCTAATTTAGATTTTATTGCTATATGATTTTATTTTTGATTGTTATAACTAGGGGTGTAAGTGAACCAAACTATTCGCGAACTATTCGGAACACTGCTCGATAAAAGTTTGTTTTGAATTTGTTCATTTACTAAACGAACCGAACTCGAGCCTCAAACCGAGCTCGAATAATTTTTCGAGCCGAACTCGAGCCTAAAGGTATTTGGTTCGAAAAATTCGCGAACATGTTCGAATATAATTTAATGAACCGAGCTTCAATTAGTTCACGAACTTTGTTAACGAGTTTGTTCATGAACTTTAAAAACGAGTCGAACTTCAAATATTTCACGACCTTTATATACGAACTAGTTCACGAATAAAATAATTTAATAAACGAGTTTTTTAACGAACTCGAACTCGAATATTTAACGAACTTGAGCCGAGTTCGAGCTCGGGTTCAAATTTACTATTATATCGAATAATTTACGAACCGAACTCGGGCTCGTTTTTTATTTATCGAACTGAACTCAAGTTTGATTTTCAAAACTCGAACCGAACTCGAGCCTTCGAATTTTTAATCGAGCCGAACTCGAGCCTGACAGTGTTCGGTTCAGTTCGATTCGATTACACCCCTAGTTATAACATAGCATACACGTTTAGTAGGTGTGAGCAAAATTAATCAAACTCAAATATTTGATTGGTTGGATTTTATTTCAAAATCAAATTCTAATTAGATTTGAATAGGATTTAGATAAAACCAAATCAAAAGAATATACAAAAATCGAATTATTTTTTAATATTAAAATATAATTTATTTTTATCAAATAAAATTATTTTATCATATATAATTTTATTATTTTTATTATATTTTATAATATAATTTAAATTTTAAAATTATTTAATAAATTAAATGTGATAATTTATTCACTTCATTTTTATTTTAATTTTTTCTAGATTTACAAACTATGAAATTCAATAAATTTATAATGTTTATTATCATTTGAAACTATTGAAGATATATGAGAATATTTTAATAATTTAAGTATTGTGATTATAATTTTTAATTTAGATTTTTAATTTTTTAGTACATGATAACTATTGAAGATATAAATGAAAGATTATTTTTTTTAATTAATTATTTTAAAATTGAATGGAATAAGTTACGAAATAAAATATTTGGATAAATCGAACTAAATCAAAATAAATTTTGTTAGTTTGGTCTAGTTAATTTTTTGTTTGGTTGAACTATCTTTTTCGATCCATTTTTATTAATCTGGTTTGGTTTGATTTTTTAGACAAAATTGAACCATGTATCCGAATGTTCACTCCCACGTTTTATATCCTATATTGAAATATATATATTTTTTTGAATTATTTTGGTCCATAAAAATAAATGAAAAATAAAGAAAAAATAGAGAATTTCGACAATTTTTTTTAACATAAATGATAATAATAAATTTACTTGGAATATTAAAAGTATGATTTCGCATTACAATATAAATATAATTTATTTATTTACTTTATTTGTAGTTATCAATTATAAGGATTAAATTAATAAATAAATTGTCATTACATTCCATTCTTATTCCTTATACATACCAAGCATAAGAATGGATTAACAATTTCATTCCATTCCACACTTCATTCCATTCCACACTCCATTCCATTCCTACCTTATTCCATTCCATCATACCAATCACCTCCTAAAGAGTATAAATAATCTAATAGTGTTGAATGATCTATGAAAATCTAGAGAATTTCTTGCGGCATTTGCTCTTTTTCTGGGTTGAACGAACATCATTTTTGAAGAAAGACTTGAAGTATTTATAGTCTTAAATTTTGAAAACTAGCCGTTGCACCTGCATTTAATGCAAATATAAATGTTGGTGCTGAAAGTACTTTTAACTGTTGGAGTTTGTCCTTTATGTCATCTAACATGACACACTTGACATGTTAACTGTGATCCATTTAAGGACCGGTTGTTTTCTCCAAATATGTGGGACCAACTCAATGGACTTATCAGGTTAGGTTGATATGTCAATCTGCTTCGAGCTTGATGTCAATCAGTGAATATCATATTAGGTCGTCTCTACCGATCTGCTCCTAAGGAGCTCACTTTCCCTTCCTGGAATAGGTTATCAGTTCCCTTTGATTTGTCCTCATCAGATCTATCTCTTTTTGTTGATCTGTTCTCACGATCTACTCATATGACCTACTCATCGATTTGTTCACATGACCTGCTTACTTAGCAGTGAGCTGCATGTGCACTCCGGATTGATGCTAACACTTAGTCTAAAAAGTCAGATTGATCATATGACTAGATCGTTATATCAATTTGTCTTAAAGTTTGATTAATCTGCTACAAAATATTAAGGTCGATCCTATGACACATATCATAAAGTTAATATGTCCTTACAAGTTGATCTTCATTCTAACACTTAATACTAAATAAGATTATTCTCTATTGATTAGATTGTTATACTTTACATGTCGTTACATTGTAGATGATCTACTATTAAAACATACTATTAAAACATCAGATGATGTTTATGGACTAGATCGATATTTATCGATATGTCCTTACACATTAAATCAATATGTACACATAATCTAGACATGATAACTATGAACACACTTAATATCTAAGCATCAATATGTCAATATAAAAACAAGCACATATGATTAACATCATCAAATTTCAAGAGCATCAAAATTGTTCCCAACATTCTATACACAAGTTTTGACGTAGACTAAAATATATATTACCTTTTAATTACAGAGTCTGTAAAATTAATTACGGGAATAAGAAGATTTGTTTCTTTTAAAATAAATTTATTTATAAAACTTATTAAATAGATAATTGAGTGATCTAGCTAATATATGATGGTTGCATCCCTTTGATAGGAATAAGAAAAATCTTATTTCAAACTACTCAAAGAATATGCGGAGGCAATTACACACAATTTCCTCTCTCGATTCTATATTGGCAATATTATCTTACGTACACTTCTTTATTTAGTTTGTAAATATTTTATTAAAAATTTGGTTTTTATTTAACTAATTTTTTTGTAGTGATTCTACTTGAGTAGATAATCATTGACATGATTATTATTTCAAAATCGAATTTAAATCAGTGAGAAATGAATGTTAAGAAAGAGTAAATCAAACTTATATTACACACGTGAGTATATAATGAGTGTGCATGTTGATGGCCATAGCGTTGGACTCGTCTCGAACGTATGACTTGGAACAAAGACCTAACTATTAAAATTGTGAAGCCGAGAGCACCAAACATGCTTGGTAAAAGAGTGAAACATAGAGGAGAAGTTCATACGAAGAAGATGAACTGTATTGCTATATTGAGAGAAAAATATTTATTGATTTCGAGTGTTTGGTTGAGCTTATAAGCTCTTTGAAACAACTTAATTATAAGTTGTTTAGGAGCTTATAAGTTTATTGAAAGTGTTTGGCAAATTAAGGTCTTTGAGAGCTTTTAAGCTGTAAAAATAAGCTAGCTTATAAGTTGTTCAAAAAATAAGTAGCTTTATCTCAACTTATTCCTCCATCAACTTATAAGATACAACAAAATTATATAAATAAATCTACAATATTATGATATTATCACAAAAATGAGTAATGTTTTGGTCATCATCACATATGAAAAACTTAAAATGTCAAACACTCTAAAAAAACTTATAATTGCATTTATCCGAACACTTTGACAACTTATAAGCTCATAAAGTATGACATCTTATAAGTTTCAACAATTTATAAACTATTTAAAATAAGCTTATACAAGCACCCTCTTAGAACTCATATTCTACCTATATGTACACAAGATGAACAGTTAGAAAATAAAAATCTAACTACTTGATACAAACTTGCACATTACTCTACTTAAATTTTCACAATCTTCTTTTCTTCTTCTACATTATTCTAGCTCGTGGATGACTTGTTCTTTCTTTATTTTCTTCCTTGCTTTATATATTTTCAACACTAACATTTGGGGGCGGACCTTTGTTGAAATTCTTTTGGAACGAGTAAACCATATAAAACTAGTATAGTGAAAAAATGTTAATTTTTGAGAGACTACTTATCTAACTTCAGCTACTATTATTAAAAAAAATTGAATTACATTAAATTAAATTAAATAGCCGCGTCATGAAAGACTTAAACTCGAAATCTAAGTATTGAACATTAACCCTACTACCACTAGACTAACACACGCACGCTTCACCTACTATTATTCTAGGGTTATACCTCTTTATTTGAACTTTAATTCATGAAATTTGCATTTAAGGTCAATTTATTCTCAAAATTTGATGTGGAATTAATAATTTTAAAATTGTGACAACATAATAATGAAACTTAACTTTCTATATTGACACGTAGGGATTAATTTAATGCTACCAATTATCAACCATTTGAAAATGAATGGATCTTAGGTGCAAAAATACAAACATTATACAAAGTTTATAGATTTATAGACGTATTTGAAAATTCAAATGCAAAAGCAGACAGTTTCATGCTGATTTATTAGTGACCCTATTATTGCTTATGCAATCCAGCTTCAAACATCATTTTCCACATTAAATAGAAGGTACTTGATATCCATTGTAAGAGAAAGGAACATGTTTAAAACAAGGTGTTTGGACCTTAATTTCATGTTCTTGTGAAATTATTACACTTGCTATTTAATTTTGATGAGACAATTGAGGTCAAGTTATAAAAAAATTTGCATGGCATATATGCATATATGATTGAATTCTGAATTCATAGGAGAATTCTGAATTCATAGGAGCCAAGATGAGAAAACCACCCTGGCAGTGTGGAAAGATTTGCAATGGGCCCCAAAAACATGTTAAAATGTGGCTTCCAACTTCTTTCATACTAAAACCTCAAAGCTCACTCTTTGATATTTTTCGTGTATAAAATAAATGAGTTTGCTCTGGTCAGGATATTTAGAAATATTTTTCCCGATTCCCGAATTGTCCCCGACGTCGGACTTCTTGGGGGATTTTTTTAAGCTCACCTCTCCTTCGATCATCCTATTTTATTAGTTTAATCTATTTCTAATGTTTGGTGTCCAGGGCCGGACTGCTTCACTTGATCAAGCCAATTTTAAAACTTGTAATGTAAGGTATGCGCATGCTAAGTAACAATCTATTGTGCCAATTTTATTAGTTATTTTATGAGGAAGTAAGAAGTCGACAGCTATGGCATTCTTTACAAGTGTAATCATATTAGTATTTATTTGATTAAGACTTCGAGTGTTTTAAAGGTTAAACCATCAGGAGCTACATTAGGGGTGGAAAAAGATAAAATCAAATATATCTGGATACTTCTTACTGTTAAAGGTGTGATTACAAAACTTAGTCGCAAAAGTTAGTTGCGTTGGAATAATGATATACTCATATTATCTAAATACAAATTGTGAGTAAATATATCGTGATAGCATATCATGATGCAGATCGTTCATACAGATCATCAAGATGTTTTGGTCTGTTTCCAAAAGTGATCTGTTGTTGTGAGTAAAATTATGTCATAATTATTTTTTAAGTGATTGAATAATTGATGGGTATGTTAAATACATTTTTTTTCATAAAAAATTAACTATATTATGCAAATAATTATTATTTTATTTTGTCATTCAGTTAATCGGGCCAACCCCACTCAGTTTTCGGGCTAACCCTATCGGTTTGGAGTTATTTTCGGTCTAATTCATTCAACCCTAAATTTTTATAATTTCGAGTTGATGTCCGAGCCAATCCGTATTTTCTGGCCAAATTGACATCTTTTAATTGTAAGTGAATATTATTATCGTACCAAATTTCAATGCTACAACATCATTATGAAATTTGATCCACATAAAAAATGCAATATACCAAATGTGGTTCAATGCGGCACCCATGTAAAAAGAAATTATTTCGCCCTACGGGCTTTTCAAACAGATTCCACTTGAATAGAAATATTTTGAAGCCCCAAAATAATTTAAAATTTGGACCGCCAGATACACATTAGGCCATAAGTTTAGAATCATTCTCTTTTTTAAATAAAATACAGAAGCTAAAGTAATAACTAGATTCTTCCCAAAAAAACAAGAGTCTAATTCTATATTGGCGAGTAGGGATGGCAATGAATCACTGGGGGAATTTCTTTTTATGCCCAAATCGGACTCATAATTTTATTAATAGGCTCAAGCCCATTTATGGTTCGGCCGAATTTGCAAATCAAGTTCAAGCTCAAGTCTACGTGGGTCGCAGTGAGATTGAACATAATTTAAACTTTATTATTTATTATTTTTATTGTAATTTTTATATAAATAATATTTTTAATATATAAAAATATATAATTAATTTATTTTGAAACACATGAATATATTTTAACATTCAATTTTCAATGTAAATACCATATTAAAAATATTTTTTATATATTTTTTATTAATTCATATTTATTAATATATTAATAATAATAGTATAGTATTTATATTATTATAAATTTAAATATTAAATATTTAATGCATGAATCAAGCTTGGTCCGACTTATGCATGTGAACTAGCATTGTACTGGAAATTGGTGTCGAGCTCCAAACAGCTTCTGCACAAACTCTATAGAACTAAGATAGTTCATTTAAAAATCAGCAAAATTCAACTGAAAAACCACAATAAATATCGCATTCTGTCCCACTTGCTAGCACAATAGCTACATATTTCGTATCCGATCCCCTCTTCTTCAACTTAACCTGTGTATAGTGCTCCACCGAATGCGCATTCTTCAAAACCCTCCGTCTCTTGATAATAAAGCAGCTACTGCTCGAACTATACTGCCGCTTTCTCTGCCACGGTAGCGAGAAGTTGGGCTCAGTATGAACACAAAAAAACCTTCACCACCGCGTCCATAGCCACCGAATTCAAGTAGGCTCCACGTTGTTGATGGATAAGGCCACCTCGTTCTCCACGGCGCTGGTGGGGGCGATGTGGCGGTGTTGTTGTTGCTGTTATCGAGCTCGGTGGTCTCCGTTGACTGGTTTTTAAGGCGGCCGCTGCCGCGCTTTCTCTTGCGTTTGTTTTCCCAAAATGAAATAATAAGGAACATTTAATTGTAATAAAGAATGAAATAATAATGAGTGTTTAAAATTGTATTAAGGGTGCAATTAGTGTTTATTGTTTTTCCTTTATATTTCTAGAACAGTTCAGATCTTAAAGAAAAATTTCTTAATTCGCGTGCCAAAAAAAATGTCTTCCTTTAAAAAGTACGGAGTAGTACTATAATTATTTGCAAAATGAAATTGATTTTCCAGGAATAAGGACTTATATAAATTTATTATTGGGTTAGTATACCAACTCAGTATATCTTCAAACATAAAAATTAATTAAATAAATAAAAATATGTAACTTTTAATTATTTTTATATAATAGTAATTCACCTTCATGAAACAAAGATAAAAAAAAATACTAATTTAAAAATAAAAGTTAAATATATGAAAATTTTTATCGTGTACTTATTTTTTATTCAAATTATTTTGAATTTGAATAACATGAAAATGTGATACTTATTTTATTTAAATTCCTTTGAATTTGAATAACATGAGCACGTGATCAATTTTCTCATATTACACTTGATTTGGTAGTTCAGATAAGCTCAAGATTAGAAAGATATCTGATTTATACTTGTGTTTGGTAAACCCGATTCATAATCTTGCCGGCCCGAGTTAAAAAGTAAGCCCGCTAGTAAATCACTATTTGCCTTTAATAAAGCAATCTCTTTCATCCCCTGCGATTACAATCGGTCTTTCACCTTAAACTTTTACTTTCCAAATATACACTCAACATTGACATATTTGTGAAGAGAAGATCTGAGTATTTGGTTTCAATTTCATTCAACAGATTCGAAACTTTTCGATAAAGGTTTGATATTTTCAAAATTTTGATGGTCCACATCCTTGAATTTGTTATTTGAAGTGAATTTTTTTTTAATCCTTCATGATTTAGGAGCTATATAAATAATTTTGTTTCTCTTTCCCTACTTCCCTTTATTCATGTATTTTATTTATCTTCTTCAAGTTTTGAACGATTCTTCACTTTTATGGAGGGTTTTGCATGCTTCTTCTCCTTCTACATCTTGATGTTTTTTTTTGTGTTTTTTTTTCCAATTTTCCAGAACATGAAGTGATTTTGATATAAACTTTTGGGATAAATGAAAATAATTGATCGGAAAATACATTTTTAAATTATTTCTCATAAAACCAAAGTCGTTCTCAATCTTGCCACTGTCTCTGCATTTGTATTCATCTTTTTTTTTTTATTATTATTATTATTATTATTATTATTATTATTATCCGTATAATAGCAAAAGAAGAATAAATCTTTTGATTTTGTATTTTGCTGCGAGAACAATATAAATTTGGAAGGAAGAATGTGGTTAGATTAATATTTCAAAGAAAACGAAATGTTTAGAACAATATTACCTACACTCCTTTTGCGGTAGATCTTGCATAATCTCCCTCCATCTCAAATGCTCTAATCAGTTTGGCCTCTTCAAAAAAGTAATTTTAGAATTTAGTCTAAAAAACAATCAAGATTACCGAACAACATATTATTTTATCTTAGTTTTTAATCATACATACCAAACACTCATACATCATAATTATCTCATCAACTCTGTAATATTTATCTTACTTTTCTTTTGTCTTACACTACTCTATCTAACGTACCAAACGAAACATTTTATCAAGTATTTTGTATCTATTTTTTAAGGGTTATTTATGAAAACTATCTATATGGTAACTTTAAAATGAAAAAAGCTTTATTTGTAACTTTTATATGAAAAATACCAAAAGTTCAAAAATACCCTTAAATTTACTATTAAATCACCATTAGTTTTTTTTTAAACATGTATTTTTTTTGTAGCATTTGGTGTTTTTTGAATTTTATATTTAATATTTGATTTGATCAATACATATTGATAACATGATTATTAACAAAACTTTACCGGGTTTTGGTTAAATACGGCCAGGTTTTTGTTTAACCGATCAGGTTTTCATTTTTATCTATATTCTTATTTTTTTTTAATTAAATTATAAGTATGTGGGTGTGTCGAGTGTGTATAATTTTTGGTTAATTAAATTGAGTGTGTATAATTTTTAAAATATACCAAGTTTTTTTAATTGCAAAAAATTAAAAAAGTAATTAATTAATACTAAATTCAAAAAAATTAAATAATTTATCACTTAATGGCATGATTTCACAAAATAAGTGACAAATCAAACTTTAATTAAGGATATTTTAGGCTATTTACACAAAAAAAATGGGCAATTTTCCTATAACACTCTTTTTTAAGTTGATATATTTTTTTTAATCTTGTATGATATATTTTAGCATTTACCCTTATATTTATTATCCTTAATGAATTAATTAAGAAAACAAATCAAATAGTATCCCAAAATTTCACATAATCAATTTACCTATCTATATATATTGAGTTAATTAGATTAGATATACAAAAGCATATATATCTTAAGCTAAAAAAACCGATATTACTGTTATCTCAAACAACATACTCTATTATACTTTATTCATCAATTATTCCCATCCATCACTTAAATTAATTAGAGCAATGGCTCGCGTAAGTAACAAATTCGAAAACATAAACAAAATTTTTTCATCGGAATATTGTTTTGGGATGAATTTCGTCAAAGGCGACAGAGTTTTGATAATATGCGATTTTAGGCTATCCAGAAGGCGGCCTTTTACACGACTTGAATGATGACGGGGTTTTACTGAGTCATGTCTGGTTCAAAGAGTTGTAATCTTGTAAAATTGAAACTAATGTTTTTTCAATTAACTACTTATTAAAAAAATTATTGTATAAGATTAGTATTTGTTATATTATATTTGTTATTAATTTTTTTAATATAGGTTTGGTTTGAGATATTCATATTTCTATGTATATATGTTATGGGTATAGATTATATATTATTAAATTATATAAGAGGGGAGACGTTGAGAATTTATTGACATTAGATTTATTTATATGTTGAGCGGTCATTCTTTATTTATAAGAATTCTGTTTTCCTTTTGTCTAGGATATTTTGGTACTTTATTTTTCTTCTTTGATCTTTCATCTATAAAATCTTTCATGATCAAAATTATAAATAAATATATGTCACGTCCCCATTTCACTTCTCTAAGTAAAATCGAGGAGAACATG
>JAPKLX010000063.1:766944-802685 GCA_026898415.1 Leonotis leonurus
ATTTTCGATACACAAATTAATAGAAGAAATTTTTACGGGCCATTACAATATATTATTAAATTAATTAATTGGTATATTAATAATATATATATATATATATATATATATCACGAATTTTAATGAATGATTTAAATATATTAAAAGTGAAATAAATATTTCATATTATCCATCAGTTATATAAATGAGTGAAAAAAGAAATTGATAATAAATTACACTCTATATTCACAAATTATTTAAATATTTAAATATATTGTTGATGGAATAAATGTGACACTATTTATCAATTTTCAAAATGTATATAGGTGAAAGAATATCAGTGTTTGATTATTAATTAAATTGAATAAGTTATGAGTGAAATGATTTTCCCAAAATATATGTATAATTATTAAAAATAATATGAAAATTAAATATGTGTGTAATATCATTTTATTTATAATTAAATATATAATATGAGTAACTAAAAAATTATTAATGATCCAACAATATGTACAATAGTTAAAAATAAAATTGTGCAGGTTTTGTAAACAAAAATAATAATAAATAAATTAGATATGTGATAGAATTTCGTATAAATATAATAAACATAATTATTGAAAAAGTTTAAACAAAAATTTCATTCGAACCGTTGCTACGTTACCGGATTATTGTAAAGAGGCACTTTTAAGTTTTAACATGAGTTTATTTAAATAAATATTGAATTTCTAATACTTTATTGTGAGTCATTAATTTTATATTTCATAAATTTGAAATAGAGATTAAACCTAAAACCCCAAATCTAGCAATATCTATAATCTACTAGTTTGTGCACTCGTGCTATGCACGAGAATATGTTATTTATCAATAATTTATACATAAAGATATTTAAAAGAATCGGAAATGATGTAATCGGATCATAATTGGTGGTTTTAGAACCTTAATCATAATCGACGGTTCGATTTCAAATCATATCTGTGTAGAAGACACTTCAGTTACAATTTCAAAATTTTGAAACCATGATCAGCGATCTAAAACAGTAGCTTCAATTTATTTTACCCAATTCAATTTATTTCTTATTTTATAAAAATGTATTTTTATATAGTTCATAATAACACATTAGAACTTATGAATATATTAATATTGGTCCCGAAACGAGTATTCTAGTGTATTGAGGGGAATACACCAGCTTAAAATCTTTTGAGATTAAGATTAATTTTGAGTGAGAGCTCAAATCTGAAAGGAGGTAGCTTTAGTCTAGAGTATTACTTCATATAACAATCATTTAGTCTACACTTAGTGTTTGGCTGTTGTACTAATATCTTAAGTATTAGCAGTGCGGAAATGGTGGTTTTAAAAGCTTACTCGTTTATTAGAAAAACTTAATGTTATAGTTCAAGTTTGCACTTAATCAGTATTCAGTAGATGCAATAAGGCATTAGAGAATAAGGAATACTGAAAGTAAATAGAAAAACCTTAAAAGGTTTGATGAACAATTGATTCTGATCACTTCCAGATAAAGACTAAATCTAAGCTATATGTATTCTTCGGTTACAAATGAATCGCTACTTAAGAATATGTAATACTAAAATAATAATTTTATTAATAAATCGAGAACCGGAGATTACAATGCTTTGAGATTACAAAGGAACAATTAAAAATTCGAATCGAGGAAACCCTCTTTCCGCAAGACGAGATACGCCCCGACTAGTGCTCACGGTCCGACGTATCGTCCCCAAAGATAAAACGACTTCGACCTTTAGAGTAGTAGCACCACAAACTCTAAAGGCCCCGACAAACTTGACGAGGGAGAGAACCGAGCTAACAATGAAACTCCTAAAACTATTATGAGATAAAGAGACTAAAAGAGAGAAGATAAAGCTTGATGCTTTGGTGTGTTGAACTCCTCTCAAATGAATCTTATATATATAGCCACTAGAGGGGGAAATCAAAGGGTGCCTCCATTAAAGGACTCATACGTGCTGCCACTCCATCTCCCAATGTCTTGAATTGCTATGAAGGCAAACTTAATAGAACAATCGTTCCATGAATATGTAAAGTCATGCATGAAGGGCTTTTGCAAAATCAAGAGATAGAATGGGCTTTGCAACCCATCAAATGGGCTTCTAAAATGATCCAACATTTTAGCCCATACTCAAAATCCTCAATATTTGGGACTACAGCCTCCAATTAATAAGGCTCAAATAATTCCAAAATCTTTGCACAAAAGCATTTCTCACTCACCGAGAAAAACGATTTTGAAACGTGCTTCAACTATTTAATTCTTAAAGAATTAAATATACACCCACCAAATTAATTAAGAACCATACAGGTTCAAAATCAATTTTTCCAACAATCCCCCACATGAGTGGAAATGCAAATGCATGAATGTAGACACACACTCAATTCTCGTGAGGCAATATCGCATACGGAAAGGTAACTTGTGGTTTTGAACCTTCCATAGTTAACACCATCGGGCATACCGGCGGACTAGTGGACGCGATACCTTGAACTATTCCTCCTTGGTGTATACCGAGTCAATAGTATTAACACAATACAACCTCGACCTCGTCAGTTCTCACGTTTGGGTCGGTTTCGGCCATGGACACCCTCTTTGGATTCATAAGTGATTATTTACACGAAGCAGCCCCACTTCTCACTTATATAGGTGACTCTTATCGAGTATCTTGCCATATTCCTTTACCAAGATTCATTAAAAGTCAAAAGACTTATCCTCACCACATTGCAAGTTTTCAACACTCATTTGCTTTCTAGGGAAGGGCCGAGTGTTACAACACGGACTCATATAACTTAGTTTTCCCATTGAACCAAGTTCTTGGGATCTCCATTCATCATGGTTGGGTTACCATTATCCACATCTTTAATATGTGGATTTTAATCTCATTCCCTCTAGCAATTTAACCATTTGATCACGATTCAAGCCTTTAGTTAACAGATCCGCTATGTTATCTATTGATCTTACATAATCAACTGAGATAACACCACTCGTGATCAAATCTCTAACGGTATTGTGACGACGTCGTATATGTCGAGATTTACCGTTATACAGCCCGTTATGTGCACGTCCGATAGCTGCTTGACTATCGCAGTGTATCACCACTGACGGCACAGGTTTCTTCCAACATGGAATATCTTCTAGGAAATTACGAAGCCACTCAACTTCTTCTCCCGCTTTGTCCAAAGCAATAAACTCAGATTCCATGGTGGACCGAGCTATACACGTCTGATTTGTTGATTTCCAAGAAACATCACCACCCCCCACAACGAAGACATATCCACTCGTTGAGAATGAATCTCTCGAGTCAGATATCCAATTTGCATCACAATAACCTTCAAGCACAGGGGGATATCTCGAGTAATGCAAACCAAAGTGAAGAGTATACTTCAAGTATCTCAAAACTCTCGTCAGAGCTTTCCAATGTTCCTTACTTGGATTACTCGTGAATCTACTCAACTTATTCACTGAACAAGCTAGATCCGGTTTAGTGCAGTTTGTGATATACATCAAACTACCTATAACTCTAGCATACTCTTCTTGAAAAAAAGGATCGCCCTTGTTCTTACTCAAGTGTACGTTGAGCTCTAAAGGTGTCTTAGCCGGCAGACTATCAAATGCATTGAATTTCTTTAGCACTTTCTCAACATAGTGAGATTGTGTTAAAGCAATTCATTCGGATGTTCTTAAAATTCTTATCCCAAGAATCACATTCGCCAACCCCAAATAAACCATTTTAAAATTTCTCTTTAACATTTGTTTCGTATCAACGATAATCTGATTATTACTCCACATAATCAGCATGTCGTCTACATAAAGACACACAATAACAAAGACGTTAGAGGAGCCTTTAATGTAAACATATTTATCACACTCGTTGATTTTGAAACCATTTGACAATATTTCTTCGTCAAACCTCAAGTGCCACTGCAAAGGCGCTTGTTTCAAACCATACAAGGAACGAACCAATTTGCACACTTTCTTCTCTTGACCCGGTGTAACAAACCCCTCGGGTTGTTCCATGTAAATCTCATCTTTCAATTCACCATTTAAAAATGCAGTCTTAACATCCATTTGGTGAATCTCAAGATTGTGCAAGGCAGCAATCGCGAGAAGCACCCGAATAGATGTAATTCTCATCACAGGTGAATATGTATCAAAGAAATCACACCCTTCCTTTTGTTTAAAGCCTTTGACAACAAGTCTAGCCTTAAACTTGTCAATAGTGCCGTCATGTTTAAATTTTCGTTTAAGGATCCATTTACAACCTAACGGTTTATGACCTTCCGAGAGATCGATCAACACCCACGTGTGGTTTTCCATTATTGATTCAATTTCACTATTGACAGCCTTTTGCCAGAATGTAGCATCTGGGCTTGAGAGAGCTTCACTAATCGACTTTGGTTCTTCATCCAACATAAACGTGATGTAGTCAGGACCAAAATCTTTGGCAATTCTACCTCTTTTGCTACGTCTCGGTTCGTCATTAACCGGATGAGAACTCGTAACCTCTTCAACAGTTCTTTTAGCAGAACTATTGACAATTTTTCCACTTTCCTTATTCTTGTAAGGATATATATTCTCAAAGAATATAGCATTTCTTGACTCAGTCGTTGTACCTTCTTTCACGTCGGAAACCTTCGAGCGGTGAACAAGAAAACGGTACGCGCTACTGTTAAGTACATAACCAATAAAGATACAATCAACTGTTTTAGGGCCAATTGTAACTTGTTTCGGTAAAGGCACTTGAACTTTAGCCAAACACCCCCACACTTTGAGGTATTTGTACAACGGTTTGCGTCCTTTCCACATCTCGTAGGGAGTTACATCCTTACCTTTTAGTGGAATCTTATTCAAAATATAATTCGCCGTCAAGACAGCTTCCCCCCACATGTTCTGGGGTAATCCCGAACTTATCAACAGTGCATTCATCATCTCCTTAAGAGTACGATTTTTGCATTCAGCAACCCCGTTCGATTTAGGTGAATATGGGGCTGTAGTTTGATGAATTATGCCACTTGCATTGCATAACTCCTCAAACGGAGCAACATAATCTCCTACTCTATCACTTCTCACAACCTTAATCTTATGATCAAGTTGATTTTCTGCTTCCGATTTGAAGTTTTTGAAAGCTTCAATCGCCTCATCTTTACTTCTTAGAGGATAAAGATAACAGTATAGTGTGCAATCATCAATAAAAGTAATAAAATACTTTTTACCACCTCTAGTTTGCACATATTTTAAATCACACACATTCGTGTGAATTAAACCTAGAGGTTCGGTACTCTTTTCAACCGAGTGAAATGGTAGTTTAGCCATTTTGGTTTCAACACAAATTTCACATTTTCCTTGTGAGTTAAATTCACCAACTTTTAGTAAATCCAAATTTACTAATCTTTTTATCGCATTTAGATTAACATGTCCTAATCTACAATGCCATAAATCAGAGCACTCAAGCAAGTAAGAGGAAGACGAAACATTCTCATTATTCTCAAGTTTCGGTACACGGTGAACTGCCATTACATTCAGCTTAGAAAGACCATTGGAAAGAAAACCCTTTCCAAGAAAAGTACCAAACTTAGACAGAACAAACTTGTCAGATTCAAACACGAGCCTAAAGCCCTTGCTAACAAGAATAGAACCCGACACTAGATTCTTTCGGATGTCTGGTACATGCAGCACATCCTTCAATCTAAGCACTTGACCAGACGTCAGCTTGAGCATGCAATCACCAACTCCGGACACATCGGATGAGTCATGATTACCCATGTAAAGCTTCTTCCCCTCAACAGCTCGATATGTCGAAAGCATGGTTCGATCAGAGCACACATGAAAGATAGCCCCCGTGTCGATAAACCTACGCGGATTATCGACGTGGTTAACTTCAGAAACCACGACGGCCAAGTCATCCTTGTCCCACTTGTCTTTCTCGACAGTGTGAGCATACCGCTTAACTTGTTTCTTTTTTTTTTTCGGACTGGTGCAGTCCTTTGCCATGTGACCCGGCTTGTCGCAATTGAAGCATGTGCCTTCAAATTTTCGAGCAACAACCTTGCCCTTGCCTTTAGTAATCGAGCGGCCACGCTTTTTGGAGTTCTCGCCACACTCCATCAATTTGTTTTTCGCCTCGTCTCCAAGTTTAAACCTTGGATCACGCCTCCTACTATCTTCTTAGATTCGAAGCTTGACAATAAGATCTTCAATCTCCATCTCACTCTTTTTGTGAGTACGATAGTTCTAGAAGTCCTTCTAGCTCAGTGGAAGCTTCTCGATCATGGCAGCAACTACGAACGGAGCCGGTAAGGTCATTTGCTCCGCTTGCATGTCATGCAAAAGAGTTTGTAACTCTTGCACTTGTTCCATAATGGATCGAGAATCAATCATCTTGAAGTCCAAATGTAATGCCCCGCTCTCTCTGTTAGAATTTTCTCGTAATAAATTTCCGGGTTAATTAAATTTCACCTACAAATAGAATATCAATTAACAAATGTATAATGTTAATTCCTATTTTTCCTAAATTGAACTAGTTACGATTTAGATCTCATTATAAATGATATTTAGTTTGAGATAAAATCCTTATTTATTATTCAGTATGAGATAAAATCTTTAAAGTATAATAAGAGTTGAAATTTAGATAATACTATTTATATACTATATGCTTGTGGAAGATTCAGTTATGAAATAAATTAAAGAATTGAGTAAAGCAATTACTATTAAAACTCTATCCTAAAAGTTGTCAGCATCGATGGTATGGAAGACATAGGGAATGAAAATCTATCAATTATAACATTGTCAGCAGATTTTCACAAGTTACCAAACAAAATAAAAATAAGAATACCTACAACTAAAATAATTATATGAATAATACATGTCCTAAGGAATAAGATGATAGCTCTTATAGCCTTACACGATATCATGATTGGAAATCCAAACAAATCTTTACAAGATAACAACATCAAAATCTTATTGGCTGTAAATAAAATATACTCCCTCCGTCCCACCAGGCTTGGCCTCTTCTTTATTCAAATGGGTGTATTATTTTAATGAAAGGGGCCAAGATTAGTGGGACAGAGAGAGTATATAGGAAAGAAAGAAAAATAACATGCTAATTGCAGCCTTTGACTTACAACCTTTCGTGCTAATATAGCAAAAAAGAGGAAGAAAGTCGGCAACCAATCTAAGGGAAAGGAAGGCTACTGCCACAGCCTATTCCCTTTCTAACTATAGCCGCATCAGTGGTGCAAAAGCTAGGATTTAGTCCTTCCCCAAATCTTTGAATCCATCATTCTGCCTCTGTTGTAGCACATCAAAGATCAGAGCTATTCGAGCTACAAATAAGGGATATGAGATAATGTTTGAATAAAAGAAATAAGCATATTAATATTATCAAATGGAATGATTTTTCGTACACACACATTAGACCTTCACTACCACTATATATATATATACATTTAGTAGAAGAAAACTTTCGAAAAATCATACTAGAAGAAACTCTATGCCATCTCTTCCAATAAGAAGTACTCAAGTTATTTCAATCTGAAGAAGTAGCAGCCCTTGAGGTATATAAATCTCGAATCTGCATCTTTTAATGTTCATGCTTCTATCGTTTAGCTAGTAATTCAAAACCCCTATAGACCTCTTTTCTTATACACAAATACTGAAATTGGGATGTTCTTAACTGAACTTAGTAACACAAAACTTATTCATATCAGGAACATAGGTGTTTCCTTACAAATTTTAGAACAAGCTCAGTAGTATTATATAGTCAGAGATCATAATATTATACCCTGATATTATGCTATGGTAGAAACACTTCTTAATAATCAAGGAAAACATAATAAAAAAAAAACATAACACATAACATGTTGCAATCAAGATATGAATCATATGATACATAAACACCAGCTGCATAAGAATAGAGCAAATCCAATAGACTTACCTAGAATATAAGGACTTCTCGTGGGGAAGGAGCCACGGCAGTGCACGGCTGCTGTCCCAACGGACAGCTCTAGTCGTGAGCCCCTTCCGAACAACCCCAAACAGCTCCGTATAGCCTCAATCAGCCTCGAGCAGGCCCCGACAGACTCTGGACAGCCACGGCAGACCTCGGACAGCTTCGACCAAGCTTCGAACGGTTCCGACAGACCCCGAATCACTCCGAATGGCTCCGGACAACCCCGAAACTGCCCCGAGCTATCCCGAACAGCCTCGAATCTCTCCAAACAGTCTCGGACAGTACCGTGCAGCTCCGAACCAAGCCCGAAGCACCCCGAACAGCCCCGCACAAGCTTCGAACGGACCTCGAACAACCCGAACAACTTTGAACAACCTCGAATCTCCCCGAAATCACCCCGAAACAAATCTTCAACTATAAGAACCAAATCTTAGAAGGAAACTTCTCCCAATTTAAAAAAAAATAACATCTAGCCTTTTAATTAAAGCTTGAGTTAATCAAGTTCCTTAGAAATGAATGCATGCATAGTATTAAGAATAGAACTTTGCAAACAAATAAGCAGAGAGCAGAGAACAGAGAGATAGGAGGAGTTACCCGATGGTGGAGCACGGCGACAGTGAGGAAGATCTTTTAGTTCGTGTGTAATACCAGAATTCGTAGATAGTTTATGTATTTAGAGGCTATTATCCCATTATTTAAGTTGTACTGATTTTTAGGATGATAAGATTATATAAATTTTGTATTTGTTTTTCTCATTTTCATATAATTTTGTATTTAGATTTTTATACACATTTCAAATTAATATAATAATTCATTTATGGTGTCTCCTTTTTGTTTATTTATTTTCTTTATTCTAATTTATCAAAATAAAAATAAATATTAAAATTTGAGATAATTGTTACTAAATAAATAAACTAAATAACCACCATTTCCGGTATTGCACACGAACTATAAAATCTGATCCACAATACATCATCTACCAAATATATATATAGGGGTGTCAAATCGTGCGGGTTGGGTAGTTATCGGGTCGACCTGATAACAACCCAACCTGTTAAGATCAAACTCGAACCCGACCTCTTAAGGTTCTGCTGAATCCGAACCTGAACCCGAACTCCACATGTTAAGCTCCAACCCGAACACGACACGAACACGATAACTTTTGGGTTTACACGACACAATAACGACACGATAATGACACGACACGTTATCGACACGATAAAAAATAAAATTTATATGATAAAAAAATAATAAATAAATAAATATTATAATAAAAAATAATAAATGCATATTTTTTTAAATTTATAGAATATATTCATATTTATATTTAAAAAAATACAAAATATTTTGAAAAAAATGTATCACAAATTACATTTACTTCAAAATATAAATAATTAATATATTTTAAATTTTCTTATCAGGTAACCTGAACCCGACCCGAATCCGACCTGATAATTTCGTGTTTTTATCAGGTCAACCTGATAACGACCCGAACCCGATAAAGTTTGACATTAAAACGTGTTCGTGTCGAGTTATCGTGTCGTGTCAAAATTTGACAGTCCAATATATATATATATATATATATATATTATATTTTTCAAAACATATTAAATACATTTTTAATATGTATAAAAAGTCAATTTTGGACTAGTACTAAGAGAGACCAATGGTGTAATTCTAATGATGTCGCAATATATTTTCATAATACATCAGGAGTCACTATGTATTTTTGTAACATAAAAATGTAACTAAATATGATGATGATGATATATTAAAACACACACTTGAGAGGAAAATACTGACGTTATAAAAAATATATGAAAAGTACATGCTTTTAATGTTAAATACTCAAAATACTCTTAGTTAAAGTCATGTTTGTCTCTTTTTTTGTGAATTTATGTCAAAATTTAATATAAATCCTAGTTATCCAAGCTCACATATTTTAGTTATCGACAGAAGCCCCTTTGAGTAGAGTCTATGTAACTCTCAGTCTTATGCACACGCCATTACACATATATGCTTTCACTACAAAAACGAAATTGAGTATATGTAATAAATTTATGTAAGGAAAATAAATTTTGTTATATTTGCATTTCATATATGAAGAAATTATATCACTACAAAAAAATTGATTATTTGCTACAAATTTTTTCGTCACAAAAAACTATTTCGTTACAAACTCGTCATATTAGGGTCCTCACATATAGTATAATGCAAGGAAAATATGATTTCCTCACATTAAATATGAATTTTGTTGTTAATTACAAAATTATCACCTTATCTTTGAGGATTAATGTGAGAATATATACTCATATATGATATGCAAATGTAACAAAACAAAAATTTTCTCACACAATTTGTTACATATACTCAACATTTTTGTAGTGTTTGTAAATCCTATAAGATACAATGTGAAATTTATAACTATTCACAAGGTAACCAGAAAATTTGTAATTTGTGGTGAAAGTCCACTTGCAAGATCTCATATAACTATTCATAAGTTTTAATTTAATTATATGAGATACAAATTCTTTTTATAAAATAAGAAATAAATTGAATTAAGTAAAAGAAATAGAAATTATAAAATTAAGATTTCAAAATTTCGATTTCCTATCTTCAATATTTAAAACGGTCTCCTATACTTTTAAGAGGTGATTGGTCGGATAAAATGTTGTATGAATGAAATGATGTAAGAAATGGAATAAGGTATGGATTGAATTGGAGTGTCAAATGAAATAGAATGTGTAATGGAATGAAAATATTAATCCATTCATATGTTTGGTGTGTGTAAAGAATAAGAATGCGATGAAATGACAATTTATTGGTTAACTTCATCTTTATAATTGAGAGCTACAAATGAAGTGAATGAATAAATTATATTTATATTGGATTACGAAATCATACTTTAATATTCCATGTAAGTTTGTTGATATTCCCATTTTTTTTCTTCTTTTGATTGTCGAATTTCTGTATTTTTTTTCTCTTTATTTTTCCTCTTTTTATGGACCAAAATAATTCAAATAAAAATATTTAAATATAAAATTATGAAATGTAAGGGTGGACATTCAAATATATGGTTCAATTTTGTCTAAAAGTCAAACCAAACAAAATTAAAAAAAATGGGATTGAGAAATATAATACAACAAAAAAAAAAAAATTGGACCAAAGTAATCAAATTTATTTTTATTTGGTTCGATTTATAATATTTTATTTCGTAACTGATTTCATTCAATTTTTAAAATAAACTAATTATAAAAAACTAATCATTCATATATATCTTCAATAGTTCTCATGTACTAAAAAAAAATTAAAAATCTGAAATTTAAGTTATAATTACAACATTTAAATTATTAAATAATTCACGTATGTTTTCAATAGTTTATAAATTTCAAGTGTTAATAAAAATTAAAAATTTATTGATTTCATAATTCTACTTTTTGTAAATGTATAAAAAAATAAAATGAATTGATTATTACATTTAATTTATTAAATAATATTCAATTTTAAAACGTAGGATAAAATATAGTAAAGAAATAAAACTATACATGATGAAATAATTTTATTTTTAAAATAGTATATTTTATTATCAAAAAATAATTTAATTTTTTTTAATATTATTTTGATTTGATTTTGTGTAAATCTAATTTAAATAAAATTAAAATTTAATTTAAAAACAAAATCGAATTAAACTAAAATAACTGACCCAATCAAATATTTGTGTTTAGTTATTGGAATTCGATTAATTTTACTCACACGTACTGAAACGTGTTTGCTCCAATTTTAATGATCATCATTAAAATTCAGAAAGCAATAAAATTTAAATGAGATTGAATTTTTTTATTATATAATATATATCATTCAATTAATATTTGTAATAATATTTTTTATTAAAAAATTTGTCTGTAAATATAATAAAAATTTTTTTTTTTTTTTTTGGAGTAAATGTGTGGTGTATAGTAAAATTGACAAATCAATAAATATTTTAATCAATTTTGTCTAAATGAAAATGACAAAATTATACAACAATTATGAATAGCTATTAATACCTTGTGATTAAGGATGAATAACTATCTTCACTACTAAGGCAATGGTTATTATGAATGTGATGTCGATTTTGAAATATAAAACCAACCAAACAAATAAATAGAATGATCATTCCATTTCTACCAATCAACTCCGTAGAATCCAATAGTCTTTAGCAGGGATTGGTGCTTTTAAGGACAAAACGAGGATGCTCGAGAGGATTTACGATCCCATCAAGGCCAAGATGCGTATTCTGGATTCTAAATAATGCTTCTGTTTTTCAGTTCGTTTCTTATTCTCTCTTTTCTCTTACCATCTATTATTTCCTATGTGCAAGTACAACGAGGCATCAACACAAGTTAAACCTTTATATTGTTCTACAACTAATGTATCGCATTCAATTAATTGAAGTATTTAAGCATGAAAAATACTACTATAATTGTGTCCCTACGTACTAGAGTTGACCAGTTGCACTGTGTTGAAACTTGAAACAATTTATTTTCTTCATCTAAATGGCACCGAGTTGAATTTCCACAAAGCTGAAAAATATTTATCATGTGTTAGAGTCACATGTACAACAATTTATTTCTTTATTTTTTCATCTTCTCGCCTAGTTTAGAATTTACACTTTCTGATAATGTGTGATTTGGAATACAAGCTTGCCAATTTAACCCCTCATTTCATATTTCAGTTTTATATGACATAAAAAAAATATATACTATTCATCTATTCTATACTTGCATAAAAAAATATCTTCTTTTTCAAAGTTTGCTTTGCATATTTTCCTATGATATAATTAAATATTTAGATACGTAGGTTAGACTTGTCAATGGGTGGGTAAAATCTGAACCGCAACCGTATATTAGTTTCGGTCCTAGAACTAGAACCGGTCCGTTAATTAAAATATACATGGTTCTGGGCCGGGAGAATATCCATGGGTATTATTGGGTATGAGTCCTCATAGGTCTTGCTAATTTTTTTTTATATAAGTATTATAGTCACTAATGCGTTAAAACGAATTCCGATTCTAAATTAATTAAATATAAAGTATTTAATAATAAAATTTCACTCTTAATTTATTTAACCATTATTAAAAGGTCACTTAATTACCATAATTATTTTACTTGTAGGTAGTGGTGTATATTTTGCTAGAAGTTATTTTTTAAAAGAGAGAAAAATATACTTAATAGGAATCGAACCAAAAGCCAAAACATGCCAATCTTATGCTATTAGGCTAACAACTTACCTAACAGAAGCCATTTTTATTTTCGAATACAAAAATATTATATTAATTTTCCACTTGTACCAAATCCTTTTCTTTCCCCGTTAATTTAGGCAGGTTTCACTTCATTTCGAAACAGCACCGAACCCTAAACCTATGCGGCGAAAATCTAGCCAAATTATAGTATAAATTAGTTATACTTCAATCCACGACAAAAGATGGTTAATTGATGATGGAAAAAGTCTTTGGTTAATCCAAACTATAGTATAAATTATAGCTATTCAAGCTCACACAATTTATTTAATTGTCTTAGTAGAGTATCCGTAATTTTTAGTTTTAATGCACATTATGCACTAGTCATTATGCATAAATGCTTTGTGAATCCCATAATATGTTGTGTGAAACTTATAACTATTCACAAGTTAATGAGAAAAATTGTAATTTGTCATTGAAGATCCACTTACAAGATCTTGCATAACTATTCATAAGTTTTAATTTAATTTTATGAATCATAAAAATTATTTTTATAAAATAAAAAATAAATTGAATTGGATACACTACAAAAAAAAGTTTATTTAGCAACGGAATTTTTCCGTCACTAAAATAAGAAATTCCGTTACTAAAGATGTTAGTAACGGAATTGTAACGGATTTATCCGTAGTAATATTGATGGTTGCTAAAAAAATTTAACAACGGAATATATTCCGTTACTATATAACAACAGGATTGTAACGGAATTTCTGTTTCTAAAATGAATTTTTCAATTTTAGTAACGGAATTGTAACAGAAAATTTCGTTACCAAATTTTAATAATGGATAATTCCGTCACTAATTCTGTTACTAAAATTGAACAACAAATTCCGTAACAATTCCGTTATTAATCCGTTAAAATTTAGAAACGGAAAAATTTTCCGTCACTATTCCGTTGCTAGAAAATGTATTTTTTGTAGTGATAGAAAAAATTATATCATAGTCCCCAATGTTGGATTAATTTCTATTAATCTCAATGTGGTCACGTATATAATTAATTAATGTATTATTTACTATTAATGATATAAAATGTATATACCTAAGTGTAATTATTATAATCATTAAGGGGTTGACTAATAATTACAATAAAATTATTAAATATAAATAGGATGGATGGTCTCTAGAAGTCAGATGATACTCTACGTTATTTCTACCCCATCGGATCTAGCGTGAGACAAAGAGACATCTGGTCTTCTGGAAGATCCATCTGACATCCAATCAGGTCAATCTTATTTAGAATCACTCAATTGCGCGAATGCTGATTAGTTTTTCCATGTTCGATTTTATAGTAGAGAATTTATGATATTAGGGTTTACAACTTTCAACCTTATTATGCAATTATTTCTAACACCCCATTGCTGATTACGATTTCGAAATGCTGGTTTACTATTTCGAAATTTTAAAACGGTCTCATATACGTTTAGGATATGACTAATTGGGTGAGAATTCGAAATGACCTTGTAACATAATCCACTTGGTGGTTTATCTAAATTCAATCGATCTCTTCATTCTTCCAAGAGTGTGTAGTTTGAACATCACTCACATGTAAGTTCCTGAAGATTATATATGTAGAGCACATTATACTAATATAATATCATGCATTGCAGAAAAATTTATAAATTGTGACGGCTTCAACTAGCTTTGGGATTGCTTGCTTCTTCGCTGTATCGATTAGAATTGCTTGAATGGCGGGAAGTGCACGCAAGGATCCGGCGATCGGGATTGATTTAGGGACGACTTATTCGTGCGTGGCAGTGTGGAAGCACGGCCGCCCTGAGATCGTTGCCAACGATCAAGGCAGCCGCACCACCCCTTCTTATGTCGCCTTTACTGACACTCACCGTCTCATCGGAGACGCCGCCTTCAATCAAGTCGCCAACAACCCTACTAACACTATTTTTGGTCAGTCACTTTTCAATATCCGTACTAATTTTGTGGTATGTGTGACACTTATAAAATCATAAATTAAATATAAACTGAATTGTGAGGTCATGTGTTGTTATTCATTTTATTATAAGGGCTAACTTTTCAAAGCTTGTGTTGTTTAATCAGTTCTTGAGCATATTCTGACACTCACTTTTTAAGAATATGTATAATTCAATGATTTCAATCAAATTACTCACATCATATCTTTATGATGATTGTTATTTGTTTAACTACCAATTTGTGTATTACATATCTTCATTTTGATGCTCAAACTCTTTTGTGCTCTCTGGTCTCTGATATATATTTGGAAATTTCTTGTGATGTGTTACCATTATTTGCAGATCCAGATAGGCCTAAAAATGACAAAGCCTCTATTATATCCGATACAATTCAAATGCTTAAGGATTTGACTGGTCAAGTTGAAAGACTAAAATCAGAGTATGCTGCACTCACCGATGAGTCACGCGAGGTGATTCTCTTAAAGAACTTGTTTCTTCAAAATAAAACATACAAATAAGATTTTATTATTACTTTTTCTGTTTTTAAGCAGCTGACCCAGGAGAAGAGAAGGCATCTCTTAAATCCGATATCGAGAACCTTAATGCTCAGTACCTACAGAGAATGAGGGCCATTTATCCATGGGCAGGAATGGATCATTCTGTTGTCATGCATCCATCATCTTATCCCTTTCCAATGCCAGTTCCCGTACCAACTGGACCTATTCCCATGCATCCATCATTACAGCCTTACCCTTTCTTCGGGAACCAAAACCCTGCAGTTGTTCCTAACCCTTGTTCTACTTATGTTCCTTATATGACCCATAATCCAATGATTGAGCAACAGTCAACACAACATGTCTCTCAAGTCTTGTAGCATGGTGTAAGGCCTCATGCTTCAAGCAAACAAGACCCTATAAATAAATCATCAGACGTGGAGGGTAGAATAGAGAAAAGTGACGACTCAAATGAGATTACAACAGATCTGGAGCTTAAAACACCTGGATCTATGTCTGAACAGGTAAAATAAATGCCATTTTGGGCTGTAAGTTAGGCACTAATTTGATGTTAATATTTGAAATCATTTGTGAGATTATGACATTATTGTGCAGGATTCATCCTTCAAGCAAAGAAAAACAAAAAGGTTCGTAAGGAAGGAAACAAGCATTACTGATGGAACTTCTAGTGGATGTTCATCATCTCGCAGTGTGCAGGCTATCTCATCTAACAGTGTTGCTGGTGGTAAAAAAACAAGCGACTGACTAAAGGAACAGGAAGTACACTATCACAATATTGCATTTGTATTCATGCTAATTTTTGCATCTTTCACTGAAACCATTATACCTTACATGTCATGGTTAATATTCATTTCAATCCTGGTAATGATAATTATCTATGAGCATCTTGCTTATCTCAGAATTAACATTCTTACAAGTCAACATCTAAGCCTTACTCCTAGGATCCAAGTCGAACCTTTGTGAGGTAGTTCCGTTACTTTGTTAGGACGAAGGTGGAAAAGCTCACAACACTTGGTTTGTTTCGTGTATGTAAAATATGTATGATATTAACCTATGTTGCAATAATGACATTTAGCAGAATTTGGATGATTGCATCTTTTTATTGGGTTTTCATCCTCTAGTTGCAAGTCTTAGAAAAAGGATGCTCATCATGAGATTGTGGCTTTGACAAATAGATTTCCTAGATTCTGATTTGAGAGATAATTGATTAGAACGATTGATCTTGCACTCCCAGCTTCAGTTTTTCCGTTTTTTTTTTCTTTCTTTCTTTAAGAGCACAATTGTGGGATGTATGGGATGAATTAATGGAAGATCAGTCTAGATTTATTTATTTATCTTATTTTTTGAGGCGTAGCAATTTCCTTTTCCGGATATATTTTTATATCTGTGTTTTAATTGCAGAATCTTTATGCACATGGCATGTGATACGAAATGTGATTTTTTTCTAAGATTTTTTTGTAAGTACTGATGCTCAACAATTTCCAGAAAGCATAGAACAAAGGTATTTGATTTGGTGTGTATACATAATACATGTATTATTTGTTAATGCATCTCTTTCACTGAACTGTTTCTGTGAATATTTTGTAACTTGGGAAAATATGCTTTCAGATTTCTAAGTAATTAGTAGATGTGATTTTTTGTTATCTTTACTGTGGTCTTTTTTTTTTCCTGAGGTATCATTTCCCCTTCTTTCTTTCCTTGATTTTATTCAGTTTCTGAGCATTATCCCTCAAAAAAACTAACATTAAGCCGATCAATGATCATATCTGAAGGGCCTTCAAGATGTTCAATGCGAAGACGCAAAGGAAAGGGAGGAAGACACTTACCTGGAAAATAATTAAGGTATGTTTGAAATAAGTAAAGAGTTAAAAATTATTAACTGCCCGATTTTAATGTTAACGTAGGCTCCTAAATAACCAGACAGTTTCCAGTGTGGTTACTACGTGATGAAATACATGAGAGAAATAGTTCAGTTTGATTCGACTGTGATGATTAGTTCGCTACAATCATTGGTAAGTAATAGTTTTCTTTAAAATTAATGTCATAATGTCATTATGTAGTATTATATTTTAAAGATTATCTAATATATATTTTTAACTTCACAGTTTATTGAAGAAAAGGGGAATTACTCGATTGTGGAAATTGATGAAGTGCGTAAGGAGTGGGCTGAATTGGTTCAGGAGTATATTGGACTGTAGCTTTTGGTAATTTTAGGTTTATTTATGTTTGGGACCATGTACGTAGTTATCAAACTTGAAGTATTATATTTGACCTTGCTATGGTATTTTTAGGATTAAACTTGAATATTGCAATATGCTTTTATGCTAAATTATTTATATTACTAATTTACTTTTAAATATTTACGTATTTGATGTTTTCATTTCAATTTAATATTTATTTTATTAGTTTTAGCAATAGGTTCGAAAATATAATGTTGTCTTATAACTCAACGACAACGGTTTTATAAACTGTTGTTATGGGCGAAATTTTTTACAAGGGTCCTAAGAAGCGTTGTCTATAGGTGAATTTTTTTGCAAGACCTACGACAACGGTTTTAAGAACCGTTGTCTATGAGCGAATTTTTTTTAAATACAACAACGGTTCCAGAAACCCTTGTCTTAGCCGTTGTTGTAAATATTTACGACAACGGTTATATTACCGTTGTCTATGAGCGAGAACATACGACAACACGACTTTCGACAAGTGTCGAGGACAGGCTACGACAAGGGTTAAAAACCCTTGTCTATTAGCATTTTTGTAGTAGAGATTTTTATTTCTCGTTCGTTCTTCAATTTCGTTGTGGATTCGTTCGTGATTCAAATCCAGAGTTCTTAATGCATTATTTTTCCTTTCAATCAGTGAGTTCTTTTATTGCTTTCTTTAATGTTTTATGAATTATTTTCTTCTTGTTCTACTTTTGATTAATTTCCAATTCTTTATCCAAACCTTTTCAATTATGTTAATTAATCAATTCAAGGCATGTTTAAATTCAGTCTCTTTAATTATTCGTTCTTAGATTTAGGATTTAATTGCTTTATTAATTTTCGCCTAGGTAATTCGTATTTTAAATTCTTTAATTTAATTCGCCTAGATAGATTAATTAGATTAAAAGTCCAAAACCCTTCTTTTTAATTGCTTTCTGTTCTGCAACATAGATAAAGCCCTGCTTAGCCTTCCTTGAGAATATGACTTAGGATCAACTTACCTTTATACAACGAATTCGTACTCTTGCGAACTAGTTTATTTAATAAACTGTAAGTATATTGGCTGGAAAAATTCCTCGTGCCCAATACTGAATCCCTTTATCGGACAGTAGGTCTGGACTCAACAACGCCACATACTACAGTTTAAAAATAAGTTGGGAACATCTCTCTCTCTCTCGTCTAAAAGAAAAACGACCCCTCTCTCTAGCACATGTAATTTTGAACCCTCTCCACCAAACTAAGTGAGACATGGGCTACTCATACTGGGCTTGCACATCTGGGCCTTTCTCCACATAGGAAGGGAGCCCAAACCCAACAGTGCATATGCGTTTCTCTTGATCCAATATTTTGTTGTGGTTACTGTGATAATCATTATCAGTAATTGTATCTTTTGCTTTAAATGTTGCTACCTTGTTTCTAGTATTGCAAGTCTCCTTGTTTGTCGTTTCTATCATCATAATTGTTATGCTCATATACACAAACTTTGAGGAGTGAATTTCACACTTTGCCCTTAAAAATGGTAGTGCTAGTGATACTTCTTTTATTTATTTTTTATATTTTCCTCGTGTGTTTCATACACCTATGATTAGTGATTGATTAATTAAGTCTCGTATATTAAATCATTTAATACTTTAATATAGAATTGAAAATCAACTAACGGGAATTTGATGTGTTCGCCCTTGATGTTGAGATATATCTTGCTTCATGTGATCTGAATAATACAATTACTCCAAAATCTTTTAGTACTCCTGCCCAAACAGCGAAAGCTATAATATTTCTCCGTCACCGTTTAAATAAGGATCTTAAAAATGTGTACCTTATGCAAAAGGATCTTGTTGCTCTTTGGCAATCCCTGAATGATCGCTTTAACCAATAAACATCAATTATCCTCCCTCAAGCACAACATGACTGGCTTAATTTACGTTTTCAGGATTTTAAGCCTGTTGTTAAATATAATTCTGTCTGGCATCGAATTGTGTCACAATTAAAACTCTGTAAGCAGGAAATTACAGATACTGAATTGATAGAAAAGACTTTATCAACTTTCCATGCTAAGTAACCTTATACTCCAGCAGCAGTACAAGACTAAAAATTACACTAAACATTTTGAGCTTATTTCTGTATTGCTAGTACCAGAAAAATACAATCAACTCTTGATGATGAATTACAATGCAACGTCCGTTGGTACACAAGCAGTGCCTGAAGCACATACTAGTACACATAAAGGTGGTCGAGGGAGAGTTAGATGAAATGCAAATTGGCCAAAAACGTGGTGGACGGGGTTGGTCACACAAATGTGGATGAGGTCGTGGTCACAAAAATGTTACTAGATCTCAAGACCGCAACACATGAGTCCAGGAGATGCCTAATAAATCTCAGCACACTAAGAGAGAATTACAAACTTGTTATAGGTGTGGGTGTAAGGGACATTGGTCCTGCACTTGTCGCACCCTGAAACACCTTGTTGAAGCTTATCAAAGGATGCAAAAGGACAAGAAAGGCAAAGGAATTTAAGGCGAGACACACCATGCTAGTTTGCCTGAAGCAAATTTAGCTTTTAATCCTAATCATGATGACTTGTTGAAGCTTGAGCTTGCTGATTATGAAGATCAAGAGTGATCTCGTGATTAATTAACTATTTAGATTATTTAGAACTTATATGTCTGGATGCTTTTGGATATATTATTAACAAGTTTAATTAGTATTTTTGATGTTCTTTTTCCATATTTGCTTTTAGAATCATGAATCCGAATATGCAATCCATGGAGAATACGAGTACCTTGTGTTTAGTGGATAATGTCACATCACATACTCTCTTAACCGATAGAAAATATTTTCATACTATTACTAAAAAAAGGGGGAGTATTACTACAATTGCTATTTATAATATTCTTATTATCGGCTCTGGAAGAGCATCTTTATTATTACCTATGGGTATTGAACTCATTATAAATGATGTAATTTTGTATCTACAATCGAAACGTACCATTCTTAGCTTTAAAGACATCCGCCAAAACGGTTTTCATATTAAAAACAAAACTGAGAACAATAATGAATTCCTAAGCATAACTCAAAATATTGGATATCGAAAGCAAGTTATTGAAAATTCTCCTCTTTCTCCTCCGGGTTGTATTATGCCTACATTCGACCTAATAACCATGTTGCGTTAAGTATAAGTTTTAAAGATCCAAAATCTTTTAAATTATGGCATGAGCGATTGGGTCATCCTGGGCAAAATATGATACGTCAGATTATTAATAATGCTATTGGGCAAAATATTCAAACAAAAGATCTCTCTTCCTCAAACGAATTTGTTTGTGACGCATGTGCGAAGGGTAAGATTATAGTACGACCTTCTCGTACGAAAGTTGAAATAGAATCTCCTACTTTTCTTGAAAGAATCCAAGGAAATGTATGTGGACCTATTCACTCCGCATCAGGACCATTTCGATACTTTATGGTTCTAATGGATGCTTCAACTCGATGGACTTATGTATGCTTATTGTCTACTCACAATAATGCATTTGCTAAATTGATTGCCAAAATCATTTAATTAAGAGCTCAATTATCTGATTACCCAATAAAATCGATTCGAATGGATAATGTTGGAGAATTCACATCAAAGTCATTTGATGACTATTGCTTCTCATTTGGTATCAAAGTCGAACATCTTGTTCCTTATGTCCACGCTCAAAATGGTTTGGCTGAATCATTAATCAAACGTTTAAAACTAATAGCTAGACCATTG
Source organism: Leonotis leonurus (assembly GCA_026898415.1). NCBI lineage: Eukaryota > Viridiplantae > Streptophyta > Magnoliopsida > Lamiales > Lamiaceae > Leonotis > Leonotis leonurus. Next base: position 788,555 of record JAPKLX010000063.1, read on the forward strand.
CTAAAACATTACAACTTGCCAATTTCTTGTTGGGGTCATGCGATTCTGCATGCTGCTAAGTTACTCAAAATCCGACCAACTGCATATCATGATTATTCCCCCATACAATTAGTACGTGGAAAAGAACCAAACATTTCACATTTGTGTATATTTGGTTGTAGAGTTTATACTCCTATATCGCCACCACATCGTACCTCAATGGGCCCTCAGCGCAAGCTTGGAATATACGTGGGTTATGAATATCTGTCTATTATTAAATATCTTGAACCCATGACTGAGGATCAATTAAATTCTCGGTAGGTTGATTGTATTTTTGATGAAAATCTTTTCTTGACATTACGGGGATATAAAAGCCCAGTTTCAACACAATATCGGGAAATTTCATGGAATGAAAATAATTTTCACTATTTAGATCCACGTACTAATCAATCTGAACTGAAATTTAAAAGATTACTAAATGAGTAACGAAATCTCATATCCCTGCTGCGAATGCATCGCAAAGAATTGAAGTTCCACGTGAACTAACAAACTCAACTGATTATCCTCAACGCCGGAAGCGTGGGAGACCTATCGGTGTTAAAGATAAAAATCCTTGTAAAGCAAAATTAAATAAGGGAATGAGATTGAATCAACAACCTCCCGAAGAGGATCATCCTGAAGATGATAATCCTAGTACATCTGTACGCTGTACGTGCACCAATTAATGATAATACTAGGATTGCGAAACAACCATATCACAATATTATGAGAAATAATGAAAATCTGGTTAATGATAATATTGAAGTTTCCATGAATTTTATAAATATGGGAGAAACTTATAAAAAAAATATTATTGTTGTCGACAACACATTTGCCTCTACAATTGCCCTTGCTATTTCAAATGATAATCTGGATCCACAACCAAAAACGATAGCAGAGTGCTAGAAGCGCTATGATTGGTTGAATTGGAAAGAGGAAATCTATGCATAGCTCAACTCGCTAAATAGAAGAAAAGTTTTTGGCTCTATTGTACGTACACCCATGAATAATATCCCAGTAGGATACAAATGGGTGTTTGTACGAAAGAGAAACGAGAATAATGAGTTGGTGAGATATAAAGCGAGATTAGTAGCTCAAGGGTTCTTGTAGAGACCTGAAATTGATTTTGATCGAACATATTCTCCTGTTTTAGATGGCATAACGTTCCGTTATTTAATATCTCTGACATCAACTATGAATATAGAAATGCAGTTAATGGATGTCGTGACCGCATATTTATATGGATCACTAGACATTGATATTTATATGAAAATCCCAGATGGATATAATATTCCTAAACTAAAGGAAATGAAAGTTGCAACATGTATAGTGTTAAATTAGAAAGGTCGTTGTATGGTTTAAAACAGTCGGAAAAAATGTGGCATGACCGACTAAGCGAATTCCTCATAAAGAAAGAATATATAAACAATGATGTGTGTCCTTGTGTGTTTATCAAGAAGTCACAAGATGTTTTTGTATCATTTATGTTTATGTTGATGTCACGACCCCATTTCCCTGAAGGATGGATCCATGGGGTGCGACTTGGTGGTGAATTAAAGAAAGGGTTAAGAAGGATGAAATCACAAACAACACTGGAATTCAAAATATAATCGATTATAATAATCCAGAAACAGCTACGAGTAAGAGTCAATAGCTTAGAGGATCATATAGAACAACATACTGATAGAGGTTCCGAAAGGTTCAAAGTATGAAATACAGAATTCAAGAACTGAAATACGTCAAAAGGGTTCTAGATTTACAATCCAGACCATTAGGGAAAACAATAAAAGGTTTGCAGCGGAAAGACAAAAGCCATTAATACACATATGAAGATATGTATTAACCCCTTACTACTTGACAAAATGCAACGTCTACTCAGCACTTCAACCATTGCCCTTGCTCAACCTGCAAGTTTTTGGAAATACAAGCAGGGCTGAGTACTTGATGTACTCAATGGGTTATGCCGAAAACAAAACAGTTATTGATCATGCATATCACCGTATAACACAAGTATCTTGAAATAACCTGCGTATACAAAATATTCATTTGATTTTCCTGAAACAATTGGGATGATCATCCACTTTTCACATGTGCTATCCATATCTGTACCCGATGCTGGTGAGCAATGTTCCCGCTCCCCCAGACATAATCAATAATAACAACGCTGTGAGCAAAGTTACTGCTTCCCCAGACGTTAAAAATGGTAACAACCCTGGTGAGCAATGGTTCCACTCCCCCAGACGTTGACCAATGGGTGCCACCGGATCGGTCAATACTGACACACAGTCCTATGTGGACCGGTCCGTAATGACTCACGATCACACTCCCCATGTGTAAAGACCCGCTCTTTTCGTTAGACCCATTTGTGTCCAATACGTAGGGAACTCCTAAGGTTCCAATTTTGAGTAATTTATGATTAGCAAATTTGAATATTATTCTCCTCTTAGATTAATTTGAGATGGCTAAATTATGTGTCGCCAAATAAGAACTTAAGGAAGGATTTTATCATAATAATTCAACGATGGGAATAATCACAAATTATTAGCCAACTAGCCATCGGGCTTCAAAGATATGTGATGATACGAATTATTTACCACTCGTTCATGAGTAAGCATTTAGACATATTATTTGTACAATAATTAGTACAATACCTATTTATTAAATGAGAGGTATAATTAGGGTAATACACAGTTATATATATATAAAGGAAGAAGGTACTATATAAAAATGGGGTTGCTGGGTTCGAACCCGCGCCTAACCCAGGGTGGAAGAACATATGTATATATATATGCATACAATATAAATACACGTAAGATGCCAGCGTGGATCGGTAGTGTAGGAAAGGAAGCAAGCGTGCAAACGGTTAGATTCCCCATAATCAGATTTAGCAAGGCATTAGCGTGTAACAGGCACCCTACTCCCTACTAATCCTAGTTGCACAGTGACGCCTCATCTCTCCACCAATCGCCATGCCTGCAAATCTAAAAAGAATAAGCAATTAACGCATAAGATTAGTAAGGGTTAAGGATTCAATCTTCTATATAAAGGGGAAGAATTTTAACTCAACCCACACCCAAATATCACCATACCAAAACGCTGCCGAATTTGGAACTCGAAGAAAACCAGGAGAAGTGCAGTAACAACAGTAGTGTTGTGCGAAAGAGAATATAGAGACATCTTGAGGTAAGAGTTTGAAGCCCTAGCACTTTATGTTCATGCTTCTTAAGACTAGATTTAGGAATGGATTATACGTGCAAAACAGCTTTAGAATGAACCTAGCTTGAACTTTGAACTTAAGAACTGATTTCAAACGTAGAAGCTTGAACCACGAATGTAGGAACTGCAGTTGAACTTAGGAAGACATGCTTTAAACATAAGAAATCATGCTCCTATATATTGCTTGAATAATATGGATGAAAACAGATGAATATGGGTGAACAACCTAACCCAACCTATGAGCTGCATAAATATAAGATTTTCATCTAACGAATTAGAGTAATAAGAAGTATATGAAATAAGGACTTCCCCCGAACAGTCTCAAATTACCCCAGAATGCTAATGAATGGATCTAAGAACAGTTCGGACGAGCTCCGAACAGGTTATAAACAACACTGGATGACCTCGAACCAACCAACACCAATCTGAAACCATGACCATTAATAAGACTCCATTAACTCATAAAATTGAGAAGGGAGGGAATTATTATTATAATCCTAAAACATTCTCTAAGTGGGTAAAATAGAAAATGAACAAATAAAATAAGAAGAAGCAGTTAGCTGCCACGAGAAAGGAAAGAAAGCAGATGGTAAAGAGAGGGCGAAACAAATAGTGAAACCAGAAGGCGAGAGGCAGGCCGTGAGAACAGAAAGCGTGAGGGAGCAAAGAAAAGACAGCTAGCTGCAGGAGGCAGCTAGCTGTGAGGAGAAAGAAGGAGCGGGGGAAACCAAGGAAAGACAGCTAGCTGCAGGAGGCAGCTAGCTGTGAGAAGAAAAGAGAGCAGAGAAAGCAAAGGGGAGTCAGCTAACTGCTGCGAAGGAAGGGAGAAAGCAAGAGGAGAAACAACTAGCTGCCGCGAGAAGGGCAGCTAGCTGCTGCAAAGGAACAGAAAGAGAAAGGGAGAAAGAGAAGCAAAGGAAAGACAGCTAGCTGCTCCGAGAGGAGGCAGCTAGCTGTGCGCGAAAAAGACAAGAAGCAAGCAGCGAGAGAGGGAGAAGGAGAGAAACAGCGAGTGGAGAGACAGCTCGCTGCCAAGAGACAGCGAGAGGAGAAACAGCGAGAGAAAGAGGAGACAGCGAGAGAAGAGACCGCGAGAGAAGAGACAGCGAGAGGAGAGACAGCGAGAGGCAGCGAGAGATAGAGACAGCGCGAGGGTCATGGGCCGGGTTAACGGGTCAATAACTAAATGGACTAGGCTTCATAATAAATCATTTGGGCTAAAGATTTAATTGATTGATTGGGCCACTTAATTTATCCAACGGGTTAAACCAATTTATGTCGTAGATTTAATGAATTACGTAGGTGGATTATGAATAATCCTATTAGATGGAAATTACCTATGTATTTAGACCAAGCCCAAGAAGTAGGATATTTATATAATCTTATTAATTGATTTAATTACGAATCATCCTAAGATGTATATATTAGCTAGGTATTCTAATCTATGAAAGACTTATAGATATTCTGAGTTATGAATCGAGATATTAATTTAGAAATGTCCCTAGTACATTACCCAATAAATATTTATCCTCAAATTACACGATGACTTAGAAATCACCGAATGATTTATCTAGAAATACAGCTCCTAGACTTATGTTCTAGCCGATCTTTAAGGATCGAGACTAAATCCTCATGATAGCCGAGGATAGTAACTCCTTACCTTTAGAATTTATGTGATATGCTCGAGTAATATATCTCACCAGAGATTTATATGAAAGGTTTCGACGAGAGGTCGGATCCGCATCACGAGAACAAGGCAAACACCAATCAAGACCATTCAAGTAGGCTTTTCTTACCCTATGAAAATATATGTGTGTATGCTTTCAAATGAAATGAGATATTTTCAAAAGCACTGTCTTGCCAGAAATGTTTTTGATTTATGTATGATACCTATCTGTTATATGATAATCGAATTCGGGTTCCAGTGGGTTAGCGTCTCCACTCGAACTAGTGTACACAAAGGACCGTGAGTCATCTAGATGTTGACCGGTCAAGTGTCTGTGGGAAGTGGCCACTTCCCCGGCACATAGAACTTCAGATATGGTTGAATACAAAGAACTAGGACTGCAGTCAATTAGAACTTTCTCAAGAAATGATTTTGTGAACATAGGTGCTTTAGAGACAAAATCCCTATGTTTCACTTGAATGGCTTGACAGTTATATATGTATGTGTGCGATTTCGGCACGTGTCTACTGAGTACATTTTGTACTCAGCCCTGCATGTATTTCTAAACGTGCAGGATAAGAATGAAGAAGGCGTGGGTGCTTGTCGTGCTTTTGTCGGACTCCATAGTAGCTGACTCTTGGGGGTTCTGCGTGTCTTCATACACGTAGGATTTCGTTATGCGATCCTGAAAGTTCCGCTGCTAGACCTTATGTAGTAGACCGAGACTAAACTCCATATTCTATTATGAAATGTAACGAGCATATGACTCTGACTTCCCGATTTACGGGTTTGGTCCTTATTTCTATGTTACGGAATGAATGATTACCTTCTTCTCTTGTCAATTATTCATTTCGTTGGTCATGTTCCCGGCTTTACTAGAATTAGTAGGAAGCGGGCGTGACACCATGTGTACACTAACCTTGACCAACACATGGCTCAAGATCCGATCGTTATTCACAAGTTGACCAGTTCGCAGACATGGCTCAACACAGATAGGAATCGCACATAAAACACAAAGAATTTTATGCATGTCAATCATTTCACATTTTCGCAACATGCTTTATTACAGCAAAAGTATAGGTTGTATAGTAAACCCACCTGAGACACCAGTATTAGTTGATAAGTCTGGTTCTCCTTCTCGTTCCTTAGCTGTCACCACCTCGATGGACCTTCAGGTAACGAGTTACATTTAGAATCATTGAGTTCTTAGAATATCTCTATTGACTCGAGACGTAATGATTTTATAGGTTTAAGGGTTTCATATCCGTTCTACTAAATCACAACGAAGCTTTAAGATTTTCTCCGAAAACCTTATTTTCGTTCAAATGAAATAAACGTTTACTAATTCGATAATTAATTAATTGCTTGCCTGCAATTAATATAATGGAGACAATTAAATCCGACATAAGAATCGGAATTTTCGATAAGTTCGCGTAATTTGAGACCCTTAGAAAAGGTTCATGTCTCGATTTGAATTAATTTAGATTCACTAAATTAATTAAGTAATATAATTATTTATTAATAAATAATTACAATTCAATAGTAATTAAGGTTTGATATAAATCAAATAATTATTAATCCCAATAATTATTATTATTAAAGATTTCACATTTAATAATTAATTATTCTTAATTAATTATTAACCTTAATTAATAATCATCAATAATTATAATTTAATTAAATAATTAATCTTCTATTACTTATCAATTAATCAAGTTTAACAATTTAATTAATTCAATTAATTAAATTAATCAAGGTTAACATTTATTTGGCCCAAAGACATGATTAATCAATAGTATTAATCCATTAATATATCATTAGATTTAGCCCATCAAATTTTTGTATTGGGCTCGGTCAAATGGAAATTTAATTAACCTAACCCAAGTCCAATAATACATCATCCCAACTAAAATCTATTTTCCCCTTCCCCAAACCATTTACGTGAAACACACTTTCCTTCTCCATCCCTTCCTTTCTTCTTTCTTTTTTTTTTCTCCTCTGTTTCGCTTGAGACAGAAACAACACAAACAAAAATTTTAAATTTCGTCCGCCTTCTTCTCCGGCGAAATCACCACCACCATGGTAGCTTCTCCCTACATCCTTCTTTCTCTCCCTTGCTCTAACTCTCCCTCCCCTTTTTATTTCTCGCCCAAAATGAGAAACCCAAACAAAATCTCCCTTTTCTCAGATCTAATTGTCCGGCGAAAGAAAGAAAAATAAATCAAGCTCCGGCCAATTATTGGTGGGATTCAACTCTACTGTTTCCGAATCGAGTAAAGGTAAAGACTTTAGGGAAAGAATCCCCAAATTTTGAGCCCTCTTCTCCTGCGTGCTCCGGAAAGTTTGCGGTGTTCCCGACTTCGCTCGACATTGCATTCTTACGGCCTCGCCGTCGTCTTCAGCTGTCGGAGCGATTGCAGATTGGTTTCGGAGCGATTCGGGGATGTCCGGGGTTAGTTCGGGGCTGTTCGAAACCGTTCGAGTTGGTTCGAGGTCTGTTCGGAATCGTTTGAGTTGGTTCGAGGTCTGTTCGGAACCGTTTGAGTTGGTTCGAGGTCTGTTCGGAACCGTTTGAGTTGGTTCGGGGTCTGTCGGAGTGTTTTCGGACTTGTTCGAGGTTGTTCGAAGTTATTCGAAGTGATTCGGGGTGGTTCGGTTCTCTCCATGTCTCGCTAGAGCAGTCTGCAGCAACGCCGTGCATCACGCCACCACTGCTGCACCGGCCCTGCTCCCCCTGGTGTTGCTGCCTCATCTACACCCTCCTCTCCGCAACCGAGTTGTCTTCGGCGGAAATAGGTAATCCCCCCCTTTTTTTTATATATATATTTGGTTTGATGAACTGTGGAAGAAGAATGAATTGTTCTTCTATTTTGAATTTGGTTTAGTAATTAGGAGTATACTGATTTTAAACTAATTTAAGTGTAATTCAACAAAAGTGTAGGTTGTAGGTAGTAGTTTATTTCTAAATTATGATTTACGGTTAAATCACAGTGTTGAGTAGTAGTAGATACTAAGGTATTGAAGTCTCTAATTGTGAAGCATTCCTATGGTTCTGAAGTCTATAACAAAATCTGAAACCATGCTATAGTTTACAAAAGAAAGAAACCATGCTATAGGTTACAAAAGAAAGAATTGATACAGGACATAAATAACTCAGAATTAGCAACCTGCTTAAACTGGGAATCTGGAAATTGAAAGTGATGTGATGCTACTTCTCCTCTTCCCTCTCCTATGTGTGTTGTTTCTTCACTTGCAGGGCACAAGACAACTAAGAAGTGGAAGGAAATATATCTATAAAGATAGATGATGATGTCGATGGAATTGTTTGTATGGAGGATAAGAATTTGAAGTTGGTAGAAGGGTGAAGAATGCGTGTGGTAGGGTGAAAAGTGACGTGTAGGAGCATGAAGCTCATCTTGATTTATTTATTTTATTTTATTTTATTCTTATTTTTACTTATTATTTGAAATTACCCTTTTGTATTGATTTTACAATGTATCTAGATAAATAATTGAATGTAATATAATGTTATTGGGCTATTAATATGATGATGAGGCTTTTAGCATCTCATTGGGCTTTTCATTTTATCCACTTGAGATTTTATTAATCTAATTGGATCTTAAATAAATAATTAGGGATGCCTTATAAGACTATGATTATTGACAAAAACATGAAATAAAATGAAAGCAAATACACAACCTATTATTTTAATGCTTCAACATTCCACAAAATAATTTAATTACCAAAACATCAATATTTGATTAGAATTTCAAGTACGACATAATTAACGTTAAATTAGTTGCGTAATTAACGTATTCAAAACTCAACAACGAATTTTAAATCTCCTACAGATATGATAACCCTATTTAATATTAAACTCGATAATTCTTTCGAATTAAAAGACGGGGTATTACAGTTGATGACATACACATAATTGGAACACACAAAGAAGTTGAGGAAGCTAGCTCATGCTTAAAGACGGAGTTTGAAATGAAAGATTTGGGTAAAACCAAATTTTGTCTCGGCCTGCAGATCGAGCATTTTCCAGAAGGAATTTTTATACACCAGTCAACTTATGTGAAGAAGGTTCTAAAAAGATTTTATATGGATAAATCACATCCACTTAGCACACCAATGGTAGTCCGATCACTAGAAGTGAACAAGGACCCGTTTAGACCTAAAGAAGATGAAGAAATTTTGGGACCGAAAGTTCCTTATTTGAGTCCATTGGAGCACTCCTTTATCTCGCAAATTGCACAAGACCTGACATTGCGCATTTGCAGTTAATTTACTTGCAAGATTCAATGTTTCTCCCACTCGGAGACATTGGAATGATGTTAAATAAATTCTCCATTATCTTCAAGGCACAAAAGATCTTGGTTTGTTTTATTAAAGAAATCAAGATATGACATTGGTTGGCTACTCAGATGCTGGCTATTTTTTTGATCCCCACAATGTCAAATCTTAGACTGGGTATGTTTTTCTCTGTGGTGGTACTGCTATATTATGGAGGTATGTTAAGCAGACTCTAGTCACCACATCCTCAAACCACTCAGAGATTATCTCTTTACATGAAACCACAGAAGAATGTGTATGGTTGAGAACATTGATACAATACATTCGTAAATCTTGTGGTATCCCGATGAATGAGAACACTCCCACTGTCTTATACGAGGACAATGAGCTTGTATTGCAAAAATAAATAGTGGATATTTTAAAAGAAATTTAGCAAAACACATATTACCTAAATTCTTTTATCCACATGAGTTCCAGAAGGGCAGCGAAATTGCAATACATAAGATTCGCTCTAGTGACAATCATGCAGATTTGTTCACAAAATCTCTACCTACTTCAACCTTTGAAAAGTATGTTTATAATATTGGAATGCGTAGGATTGGAAGGTTATTATCTTTAGGTAGAATGAATATTCAGAAATAATTTCGAAAATTAAACCTGAATGTTGAGAAATATTTATAGGGGTTTTGATTCAGATTCTAAAACCTCCCATGAAAGATGTATTAAGTTCAAAACTGAAGTCTTAGTCTTATCTTTGAACTCACTTGTTAAGGAGTTTAGTTTACAGGTACATCTGAAGGACTCAAGACTAAAGATCAAGACAAGCCACTGAAGATCCCAAAACTGAAAGACCATGCCACTGGAAGTATGACATGAAGTTCTGAAGTTGAAGCTAGCATGAAGCAAAGTTTCTCTGCAACTGAAGTTCACTCTAAAGCTCTGCAACCGAAGTCCAAACTGAAGAAATGGATACTACCATTGAGTTTCAGGCTATGCATTAGGCATTACCACTTTGGGAAAAGATCTCAGTAGGTGAAACTCAATCTTGTTGTAGACACCAAAAATGGAAAAAAGGACGACAACTCCAACGGGAAGAATTTAAACGAAGCTCTATCTCACAACAGATATATTTTTAGAGATCACTATAAATACCCCGATGCTTCATCCGCTTAAAAACACCAGTTACACAAGCATTCAAACTCTCTATCGCTATCTCGCTCTCAATTTCCATAGCTCTCAAGCTTTCAAAGTTCAAGAACACTCCAAGCCTTCAGTTTATATTCACTCTGTGTTCTTAGTAGCGATATTTAGATTGTAACCGAAGAATAGCTCTATCATAGAATTTGTTTTCTAGCTGGAAGTGATCATACACTATTGTCCATATAACCTTCAAGGTTGACCACTATAAGACAACTCTCCAATTATTTGGAAACCCTCGAGTAACATCAAGCACACGTGGACATAAGAGTTTTTATCTCCGAACCACGCAAACCAAACCTTGTGTCTATGCTATTTACATTCAGTATTTTATTCTCTAACTCAGTATTACATAAACTGAATACTGACTAAAAGAAAAGTAAACTTAAAGCATTAAGTTTTCTAACAAACGAGTAAACTTTTAAACCACCACTTCTGCACGTACACTTAAGATATTAGTCTATCAGGCCAACACTAAGTGTAGACTGAAGGATTCCTATCTAAAGCAATCAACTATATATACTGAAGCTGCCTCCCTTCAGATTCAAGAGCTCACTGAAAAGCTTTAAATTAAAAATTCAAAACTGGTTGAATCCCCCCCCCCCCTTCCAATACACTCAGTAAACTCATTTGAGGACCAACAAGTGGTATCAGAGCAGTGTGTTTAATTACCACTGTTTCTTGAACCCAAAGTTTTTAAACTGATTTTTCAGAAAACCATACTTGTTCACTTGCGCATCTGTTCTTTGCAATGGAAAACTCTATCAGATTACCAATGTTCTCCGTTGAGGACTACGATTACTGGAAGTACAGGGTGTCTTCTTTCCTGAAGGCACATCATGCCATAATGTGGCAAGTGATCACCACTGGACCAATCAAAATCATGAAAATATTTCCTCAGGAAACCACTGGAACAAGGGATCCAAGTTCAGAGTTCAAGCCACTGAATGAATACACAACCGATGAGAAGAAAATCTGAGGTTTAGATGATTATGCCAAGCATATCATCTCAGGCACACTAGAGAGGCCCATGCTCGTGCACATTCAACACTATGAATCTGCTAGAGAGATTTGGGAAACCCTAGAGAAAATGTGTGCTGGTTCTGAGGAGATAAAGGAAAACAAACTAACTCTTGAGTGTCAGAAATATGATGCATTTTTGCAGGTACCAGGAGAATCCATCAGTGAAGTGGAACTCAGGTTCATGCAAATTCTTACATCCGTCAGGGCACTGAAGCCTGATAAGTACACTCAAAGGGAGATAAATCTGAAGATCGTGTAGTGTCTTCGACGTGAAGACTGGCTGCCATATCTAATCCAAATCAACGGGTGTCCAGATTTCAACAATCTTACCATAGTTGCCATCTTCAGTATACTGAAGAGTCACGAGACAAGGCAGAGAACATTGGAAATCACAAATCCAATCAGAGATGTTGTTCCAGTGTCATCATCACAAGAAATTGTTGCGTTCAAGGCTGACAAGAGTCCAGGCAAAGAAACCAAGCCTGAAGGACTAGACCTAGAAGGTATGTCTAAGGCTGAACTAATGGAACAATATATTCTAATGGCCAAATATTTTCGTGCAGATATGAGAATTAGTTGATTCAAGAAGATGTACAGGGATAACCGTACAAAAAGGGCAACACCACCATCCATTGAAGCACCTACTTTCTCACGACCGCACTCTACTAAGGATAGTAGAATCCGGAAAACTGTGACTAAGGGAGGGATTTAAGAAGCGGGAATAGAATGGGAGAATGGAATCAAGATGAATTGAACGACATTCACATAACTTAGCTTAGTAATTCATTGTACGAAATCAACATAGGAATAACTTGAGTCATAAGCTCATACACAACCACGAATATTAAAGAAGGCTGAAGTCTCGAGTCTATTACATAGAGGTTTCAACTAGCAGCGGAAAACTATTCGGATCGATGAAAGTTTTACACGTATGAAGACATGTAAAACACCCAAGAGTCAACTACTAACAGACCGACAAAAGCATGACGTAGCACCCCCTCCTTCATCGTTCCTTAACCTGCACGTTTAGAAATACATGCAGGGCTGAGTACAAAAGTACTCAGTAGACACGTGCCGAAATCGCACTCGTACAATTATAACTGTCAAGCCATTATAAGCGAAACATAGAGATTTTGTCTCTAAAGCACCTATGTTCACAAAATCATTTCTCGTGAAAATCCTATGTTCGACTGCAGTCTAAGTTCTTTTGTAATCTGGCATATCCGAAGTTCTATGTGCCGAGGAGGTGGCCACCTCACACGGACACTGGACCGGCCAACACACTAAGATGACTCGCGGTCCTTTGTGTACACTAGTCCGAGTAAGATATCTCATCTACTGGGACCCGAATTTGATTATAATTAACAGATAGACATCATACATAAATTGAAACATTTATGGCAAGACAGTAGTTTGAAAACAACTAACTTCATTCTACAGTCATGCACACATATTTTATAGAGTAAGAAAGCCTACTTGGATAGTCTCGATTAGTGTTTGTTTCGATCTTGGAGTGCGGATCCGACCTCTTGTCGAAACCTTTAAATAATCTCAAGTGAGATACAATTCTCTAGTGCATCTAATATTTTCTAAGTGTAAGGAACATTATCCTTTATTATTTGGGGAATTATTCTCGGATCTTTACTCGACTATTATTCGAATATTGAATTTTTTCTAGAGACGTTGATTTCGCAAATCAACTATGTTTTCTAAAATTTTAATTTCATTTATTACAGTAATAATTATTGAATAATAATAAATAAATAAATTTCTAATTGAATATTTTGATTCTTAAGTCAAAATATCTATAACTTTCTTATAGGTTGAAATAACCTAGTTAATATATATCTTAAGTATGATTTATAATTTAAATCAATTATTACGATTAAATTCTAGCTAATTAATTAAAATTAATTCTCTAAATTAATTAATACTCTTTTTTCTTGGACTTAATCCAAACAAATAAATTTTGATCTAATTGAATTATTAATAGTCCACTTAAATAATTAAATTAGTCCAATTCTTACCTATATTTAAATTGACCCATTCTTAATTTATTTCGACCCATTAGAATTAAGTCTCGGCCCCCTAGTTGTTCAGATTCTTGGCCCATCTATCATTAAATTCTTGGCTTAGAGCAATTAATTAATTTGGCCCAGTTAAGTATACTCATTCGGCCCATTTGATTTCAATTTAAATGTTTAACCCAAACCCATTACTCTTTCATTATTATTTTGGCCAACCCTAAATAATTCATATGACCCATTCTAATAAGACATAACCCACTCTTAATTAATAAATCAGCCCGATCTTTCAATTAATTAAGGCCCATAACTAATTAACTTAATTAAATTCTCCTTAACAATTAAACCTAAATCTAAACATTAAAGCTAACCCCCCAAATATGGCCGACACATCTTCTCCCCCCATTCCCCTTTCTCTCAGTCGGCTATCTCTCCCTTTGCTCTCTAAATTTTCTCTTTTTTTTTCTTCAACCCTCTTCATCTCTCACGCCACTCCTCTTTCTCTTGGCGCCGTCGATGGCTCACCGGATTTGCTCACTTCCCTCCCACTCTCTCCGCGGGAGGTAGCCACGGCAGTAGCCGTCATCGCCCCCTGTTTCGTCGCCGCACCCGTGTTCTATTCACAGGTAAGGTTTCTCTCCTTATGTTGGGAACCCCATAAAATACTCTAAGTTTTGATGATGCTCTTTCA
>JAPKLX010000063.1:817685-865907 GCA_026898415.1 Leonotis leonurus
ATCTAGGTTATATGATAGTCTAAGTTTCATCTCAAGCATTGAAATTAGGCCTAAAAGTATGTCTTTCTTATGTTAAGGCCATGCTTATCTAAGTTCAAAGTTTAAGCACCTAAGTTTGAAGTCATATTCCCTCTTTGATTCTTGTATTTATTTTGGAGGCATGAAGGGAGTTAAGATTCTAAATATATATATACATCCTTGGTTGAACCTTAAAGAGGTATAAACATAAATGGCTAGAGGTTGAGAGGTCATACCTCTACTGCAGTAACTTTCCTTCCTCCTCTATGACTCTTTGCTCCTCCCAATTTGGCAGCACTTTCGTGAGTTTAATGTGGTGTAATTAAGTATCAAAATTTACTCCTTATATAGAGGTAAAGCGTGTAGAAATAATCCAATGGATTTTAATTTGATTTTGCCTTATATGGTTTTAACTCATGGCTAATTAATCATCCTTGTTTTTGCAGAGGATAGAACGTAAAAGGGCAGCTCTGCTCCTTTTTCTTCTCAGCCGTCTAATGTTCCCATCTATCATATTCACCTCCAATTGATTTGTGCTATTAAGGGTTTTATTCTTTTATATGTTGGGTTTATAGGTTGATGCTATGTACCCCTTTATTTTCCCATGTATAAAGCTGCATTCCAAACAATGGCAGTGGCTATCTTTCTTATTTCATTTCAACCAAGAGGATTTGATTTGGGGCATCCCATGTATAACTTTTATTTGTTGAATAGATTTACTGGAACATCATATCTAATACCACTGTTCATGGTAGGTTTCCATCCTTTCAACTTCACTTCAGTTGGTTTATAGTTTCTCCTAATTGAGTATTTACGTAGTAATTATATATAAAAACCTGCTCTATTACTAATAAGAGGCACTTAGAAATAATAATAATAATACTATTAATAGCAACTATTATTATTCTAACTATAATAATAATAATCTTAGCCTAATTAGTAATGAAGGCATTAAAATAATAAATATTTTAATCTCTTCTAAGCTTTCATTCAATATGAGATTTAATGAAATAAGTTCAATTTAACCAAAGTGGAGAATAATATTGTCAAATTGCTACTTGATTTTCTATTCATAAATAGAACTTTAGTAGCCATAAGATATTTGGTACAAAATAGTTCTAACGAAAAGAGTGGGCCATTACATAAGGAAGGCAATGATGGTTGATGATAATCCAGATCAGATCAACACACCTTCCAAGTCAACATATGAAAAGCACTTCTCAGAATCATCAGATGATGAAAATCTTGGCTTGATGGCCACTGAGGATGAAGAGGAATCAACATAAGTCTTCTGCCTGATGGGCAATCACTCAGGCGACTTCGTCCCTCAGGTAATTTATGCACATGTCATGCCTGAAGGATACATTGATCCTAGAACAAAATTCTCCACTTCATATGCATCCATCTCATCATCATATGAACTGCATAGTGAAGAAAAATCCACAACTGAGATCATCACAGTTAAGGAAAATGAGGAAACTGAGGCTACTGTCTCACTGGAAGAATATGAAGTATTGCTGAAGATTTTCGAAATCTTCAAGCTATCTTCATACTCATGACAGATGAACATGATGAGTTAACTACCAAGTTGGCAAAACAACTTGAGAACATAATCGAAAGTTTACCTACTGACAACCAAAAGGATGAGTTGGTAGAAAGAGTTTGTAAAGAACTAAATGAGATTTCTCTTAAATCTCATGAACAAGAGATTAGTATCTCTAACATAAGCAAGGATCTTGACACAAGAATTGAAGAGATTTTATTCCAAAAATCTCAAATCAAGGAATTGACCGAACGTAATGAACTACTATCTGAAAGAATAGAATACTACAAAGGAAAGGTCGAGACATGGACCAAATATGGATATACCAATCATATGTTGAGTGAATCTCAACGACCACAAGGCAAAAGCCTTGGTTTTGCTCAAGATAGGGCAATTGTGCCTTGTCTTACCGTACCTAAACAATCATTTCCTATAATATCCTTTGTACAAGGACCAAACCATGACAAAGAGGAAATGATTGCCACTGAGGCTGTCAAAGCCACTGAAAAGGTTTCTAAGTCCCAAGGGAAGAAACCAATGAATGAAAATGTGCCCAAACTGGAAGTCAAGAAGGTTATCACTCATCCTGAAGTGAGAACCTCACTGGACAAAGAAAAGGCAAAGAAATTTGCCACTGAGAAACCAAGATAAGCTTTCAGGAAGCATACATCTCCTGAAGCTGGAACACGAACTGAAAGATAGACTTTCAGAAAACAGACATTTCCTGAAAATCAAAAGGTTACTAAGAACCAAGGACATAGGAAACATGCCACTGGAAGGCATGTTACCAAGAGACAAGTTCAGTCTCCTGATCAAAGTACCTATTAGAGAAATTACAAGGGTCAAAACCCTAAATCAAAGTGCTCTCACTGCACTTGTTCTTCTTCAAATGGATTAACTCCACGGAGCTACAACTCTAGATGTTGGGATTCATCATCCAACACAAAAAAATATGAATATGAACATAAGAATTCATCACCTAGTTCATACTCAAGTGGTTCAAGGCAAAAGCACTATCGCTTCACTTCCCCAATTCATATTCAAGGACCTAAAAGGTCAGTGAGTACTGAAAAACGTTGGATAAAGGTTCAACCAACATCTGACTTCAGGGCTTCTACTAAGCCTGAAACCAGACCAAAGACTATGACAAAGAAACAAGTCAAACCTGAGAAGAAGAAAATCTATGTCGACTTTCAGGGGAGACAAATCAAAGCTGATTCAAACATTCGAATCATAAGGCAAACATGGGTGCCAAAGCATAGTATGCATATTGAATCTGGGTCTAGTTCTCAACTGGATCTTAAGACACAGTAATTGCAGAAATCAGGACCAAGGAGAGGTGTACAAAAGGAGCATTCAAGCTGGATTATAGATAGTGGATGTTCAAGGCACGTGTCTTTTCAAAAAGAAGCCCTCTCCAACAACACTGAGAAAGATGGTCCTCAGGTAACCTTTGGTGATAACTCAAAAGGTTTCACTAAAGGGTATGGTACTCTCACTATAGGGAATGTTTCCATTGATAATGTTTCTTATGTCTCTGACCTGAAGCACAATCTACTCTTAGTGAGTCAATTGTGTGATAAAGGTTTTAATGTTGTGTTTAGTTCTAATGAGTGCAGGATCAACAAGCTCACTAATGAGACCACTGTAATGAAAGGATTCAGTGTGTGAAATATTTATGTAGCTGACTGGAAAGCCTCCTCCCCTGAAACATGCCTGGTCTCAAAGAGCACTTCAGAACAAAGTTGGTTATGGCACAATAGACTCAGTCACCTGAACTTCAAAGTCATCAATAGACTTTCAAGACACAGTCTAGTTCATGGATTGCCTAACCTGATCTTCAACAAAGACCACGTTTGCGGAGCTTGCCAAAGTGGAAAGCAAATCAAAGCTTCATTTAAGACCAAAGAAGCACCATCCACTGAGAAGATTCTTCAACTCTTACACATGGACCTATTTGGCCCATTGTCTCCACTCAGTGTAAATGGTAGGAGGTATTGTCTTGTTATTACTGATGATTTTTCTCGTTATACTTGGACATTGTTTCTCTATTACAAGAATGAGACAATGGAGCGCATGCTAACATTACTCACAAAGCTGGTCAACAAATGTCATCACCATACGCACTGATCGAGGAACTGAATTCCTAAACTCAAAAATTTCAGAATTTTGTGCACAAATGGGAATTGAACATCAGACTTCAGCTGCAAGAACACCACAACAAAATGGCGTTGCAAAAAGGAGAAACAAGTCACTGAAGGAAGCTGCAAGGACTATGCTCAACAGTTCAGGGATTCCAAAGAAGTTCTGGGCTGAAGCCATTAACACTGCTTGCTACACTCAAAACAGATCACTCCTGACCACACGCCAAAGCAAAACTCCATATGAACTATGGAATTACAGGAAGCCTACTCTTCATTGGCCTGCTGACCAATTCCTCGATGGCGCCCTTGATGCTGCCAAAAAGGGGGAAGAGTCTATGCATGAACTTGAAAATACAGCCCAAGATGCTGGTGACAAATATGAAGAGCAAGGAGATGAAGAAAAGGAAAAATCTCCAGAAGTTGAACTATCAGATGATGAAGGAGATGATGATGAAAACAATGATGACGATGATGACAAGGGATGAGATTCTGGATCCATGCCTTCTGGTGCCAACACTGAAGAGCCAGCCTCTGGTGCGGATGCTGCTTCTGATCATTCTCCTCCACCTACTGCTGATAAACCAACTAACTCCAAGAAGCCAGACAATGAAGTGGGTACAAATTATGATGCCACTGAGTCTACTGTTGCTGTTTCTGAATCCCATGTTGATATTATAATCATTCCAATTCCAAGCTTCAAGGAAATCTCTTCCACTGAAGTCCCTAATGCTGCTGCCACTGAGCTATTCCCTTCAGTTCAAACTGATTCTCCAATGCCTAAAGGAAAAGATGCTCTGCCATCTGCCAATGAAGATGAAGAACTGAACGAAGAAGATATATATACTGGTGAGATGAGTCCTGGATCAGATTTTGATGAAGCTCCAATTACCATTCAAGTCCAAGTTCCTCTAGAAGCAAGAGAAGAGCTGCTGAAAATCAAAGAGGCCTATGATGCCAAGATGCAAGAAAGAAGAGACATCAATACTCACAGAGCTACTAATCTCTATGCAATTAGAGTTCAAGGTAAGAAGAACAGAACCACTCAATCTAATCCTCCCTCTCGCGCTCATACTGATTCTTGGGTTTGCCCAACTCTAATTGATGAATGGGAAGAAGTGAAGGATGATTTCAAAAAGATCGTTGATCACTGGACCATGTATGGCGCTTCACGAGAAACTGACAGAGACCAGTTATTCTACAACTTCTTGGATGATTATCCTGATTCCAATTTTGTCAAAATGATGAAGGAAGATGCTACCAAGTCTAATGTAACCATCTTAGCCCCTGACAGAAAGCAGTTTGAGAAGCCAACTCTTCCAGGGAGTGTTTTTGTTGACAAGAGACCAATTGAATCTAAGGTCATTGTTGCTGCTCAGGTTGTTGGTCATTCTCTCAATTTAGATGGACCTTATTGAACAATCAGGAATGCTACATATCTGATGTTCAACGCTATATCCCCTGAAGCTCAAATAGAAATGGTAAAGAAAACCATAGAAGAAAAGAAGAAGACAACTACTTAATTCTATGTATCTTTGTATATCATTCTAAATCTCAAGTTGCTCGTGTACTGAAAGTATCTTATGAATGAGATACTGATTTTTGTCTATCTTTTGATCTCAACCTGATGACAATATTCTAGTTATCCAGACTCTGATTACTTTATTTTTTTTGGTTTGATATTAACTGATTAACTAACTCATCTTATCTTATAGATTAGGTATTCTCCAATTTAAGGGAAATTCTTTGTCTTAGATAGATGTTTTCAGGTTAGGTTTTGGCGTCATCAAAAAGGGGGAAATTGTTAGGAAATATTTATAAGGGTTTTGATTCAGATTCCAAAACCTATCCTGAAAGATGTATTAAGTCCAAAACTGAAGTCTTAGTTTTATCTTTGAACTCATTTGTTAGGGAGTTCAGTTTACAGGTACATCTGAAGGACTCAAGACTAAAGATCAAGACAAGCCACTGAAGATCCCAAAACTGAAAGACCATGCCACTGGAAGTATGACATGAAGTTCTAAAGTTGAAGCTAGCATGAAGCAAAGTTTCTCTGCAACTGAAGTTCACTCTAAAGCTCTGCAACCGAAGTACAAATTGAAGAAATGGATACTACCATTGAGTTCCAAGCTATGCCTTAGGCATTACCACTTTGGGGAAAAGATCTCAGTAGGTGAAACTCAATCTTGTTGCAGACACCAAAAATGGCAAAAAGAACGACAACTCCAACAAGAAGAATTCAAACAAAGCTCTATCTCACAACGGATATATTTTTAGAGAGCACTATAAATACCCCAATGCTTCATCCGCTTCAAGACACCGGTTACCCAAGCATTCAAACTCTCTATCGATATCTCGCTCTAAACTTCCATAGCTCTCAAGCTTTCAAAGCTCAAGAACACTCCAAGCCTTCAATTTATATTCACTCTGTGTTCTTAGTAGCGATATTTATATTGTAACCGAAGAATAACTCTAACATAAAATTAGTTTTCTAGCTGGAAGTGATCAGACACTATTGTCCATATAACCTTCAAGGTTGATCACTGTAAGACAACTCTCTAATTATTTGGAAACTGTTAAGTCACATCGAGCACACGTGGACGTAGGAGTTTTTATCTCCGAACCACGCAAACCAAGCCTTGTTTCTACGCTATTTACATTCAATATTTTATTCTCTAACTCAATATTGCATGAACTGAATACTGATTAAAAGAAAAGTAACTTAAAGCATTAAGTTTTCTGACAAACGATCGTAAGCTTTTAAACCACCACTTCCGCACGTACACTTAAGATATTAGTCCATCAGTCCAACACTCAGTGTAGAATGAAGGATTCTTATCTAAAGTAATCAACTCTATACTGAAGCAGCCTCCCTTCAGAATCAAGAGCTCACTGAAAAGCTTTAAATTAAAAATTCAAAACTAATGTATTCCCCCAACCCCCGCCTCCCCCCATGTCTAGATTACGCCTTGAAGACTAAATGTTGTACTATTTTTCCCTTACCATGTTTTTTCCCACTGGGTTTTCTTGGTGAAGGTTTTTAATGAGGCAAGAAATAATGAAAATATATTCGACTGTTTTTATCCCATAGGGTTTTTCATTGATGTTATTAACGAGGTATGTACATCACACAATAATGTCCAAGGGGGAGTTTTATAAAATAAGATTATTTGATGGACATTACTATTAGAATATTTAGATATTTATTTATGATTACGTAATATATTTTTTATAGTGGACCATCTATAAATATTAATAAAGTTATAAGGTTTTTCAACCCTACCGTTTCTTTTCTTTGCACCGTTTCTCCTTTTCTGCTTTTATCTTTCTCTCTATATTATATGCTCAATTTAATCGGTGGAACAGAGAGAGATTACAACAATTTCAACAGATATTTTTGTAATGCCCCGCCCTTTTAAATCCCGAATAGAATGGCAAACCTCTTAAATTTATCGAACTTGTACTCGAATTATGCGACCAAGGTCTCGAGAACTTATGTGTGATGAAATCGTTGATAGTAATTAATGATTTGAATATGATTAATTCCATTTAAAAAGACAATCAATGATAGTGATTAATGATGTTTAGTATCATCACCCAATATGATTGGTATCTAATGGAAAACATTATAGTAAATTATAATCATTGGAATCATCACTAGTGGTTTATGATTCTAATGTAATAAATGTCATTTAAGAAGATAATCATTAATAGTGATTAATGATTAATGCAAACCCTTATAATAAAACACTTAATGCCATTGTGGTAAAGAATAGTGAGTTATTGATGTCTAATAGAACTATTAATAAAGATGGTGGAAGAATATTATTAGAAATAATAAATAGTGTAGACAATAACAAAAATTTTGAGCCCCACGTTGACCTTGTGTCATTATGCAACAATGGTATTGGCCACATAGGGTAGTGCCCAATCAATAATAAAAATAAATAATAAAGTGCAGGAGTAGTACAGCCAAAACCATCCTAACAATCTAGAGAATCTCACACAAGTAGTAAGATAAAAGGATGCAGGATGTGAAATATAGTAAGTCTTGCACTAATTCAACAGGATTTCAAAAAAAGAAACAAAGGGAGGGAACAGGTGAATCCTGCTGCCTATGCGTAGGAGAAGGGGCAGCCTTACTCCACTCCAAGAACCCCATCGAACACCTGCAATGAGAAACAAGAAACAATGTTAGAAAAAGAATAAACTGAGATGCCAGCTGGGATCTGTTTATGTCTAGGATAGATGTTGCGATAAGAAGTGAGAAGAAACCTTAAAATAGAATGAAACAAAATTTAGAAAAAAACATGCAGAAAAGGAAAAAGGAGTCCATGCATCAGACGAAGGAATATAGAAAATGGAATGCTGCTAGTCCTACATAGGTAGCTACAAAAGGACAAGAAACAAAACTGTACTAATAAAGAAAAAAATATATATATACACTAGCTTCATAGTTGAAATTTTACATATGACAAAACAGTGTTAGAAGCTTAAGACAACGCAGAAAATCTTTTATTTCGATAGCAAAACAAACTAAGAATCTGAAAAAAGAAAATAGACTAACAAGTAAACTAAGAAGGAAAAGAAAAGCAAGCTGTTAGGAGTTAAGTGATAGCAGGCTCGAGTGTGGGCATAAGAAAAGGAATAGGTTGTCCTCTTCTATCTTTCCTTACACTGTTAGCAAGTTGTCCACAGTTCCCAGTGTCCAACTTAGGACTTGGTGAAACATGGAAAATGTGGAAGGATGAGTTAGCTTAGATGATATAAGGATGAAAAACTGGAATGAAAATATGAGAAAGGAGGGGATGGACTTACCTAAAGCAGTCTCCTCCACTCCTCCAAAAATGCTGCATCTTAATCCCAAAGCTTTGCTGTCATCCTCGAACAAAATACCTGCAAAATAGAATCAACGCAGCAAAAAATTCATAATGTTACAACATTAGAATCGGGTAGCTCAGACCCTCAACCCTTAACCACTTCCCTCTCCTATAAAAACCAGCTGTTTTTACCTTAGACAAGCTTTACACCTCACATACAACTTCACAAACTCTCACTCAAATAGTTAACACATTTAGAGAAGAAGACTTTGAAGAGATCCTGTGCAACTCAAATCCACATAGCAGCTATCCTAAGGTGAGTTAGATCCAACTCCCAACCTTGCTAGGAATCTGAAAATTCATGAAAATAGATTCTAACGCATTTCACAAACTGTTTTAACGGAAACAGTTAAAGCACCTTAGAGAGAGACCAACAGAGAAGCCTTGTTCTACCCCAAGACAGACTTACCAATCAACTCCAGGTAAAAACATAGACTTAACACTTCTTTTAGATAGTGTACACGTATAATTTTAGAACTCAGTAGCATGCATGATTAAATGCTTACTCCTAAACTTCCTACCTCAACTTACAAGCCTCGGATTCTCAATACTTGGACTAGTTCATATAACATGTTCGCATCAATTATTACTATGAAGAAAACAAACTTAGACTACAACATAGCTTGTAGTAAAGAACTTAGACTGTACAACCTATTGCGCAATATGACTCTTAAATTTAGAAACATAAGCTACCACATAATGTAACATAATTCATAGTCATATAATCTTATCAAGCATAAAGAACATAAGAACTTAGCAAAAGAACTTATATGGAATATGAAAATGCTGTTTTATAGAGCATGTGTTATACTTAAAATAATACAAACATGTGTGCATCTCCAAATTCACAATCATAGAAGCATAATGGAAAACTTAGAGATTCGAAGCATAGCTATTGTCATTCGGTATACCGATCAACCGTGGGACTCCAAAAACTGCTGCTGTCCCGACGGACAGAGCTTCACCGAGTCACCCAGCACAAATCCCATTCCTTCCAGCCTCTAGACCACCAAATCAACTCCCTTGAAAGCAAGGAGAAAACAAATTCAATCAGTAAAAGGATTTGAAATCAAATCCAAAATTTTAAATCTCTCCCAAGACTTTCTTTAGCCTATAAACTCTTAATTTTGGAAAAGAGAGTTGAACAAGGAAGGAGAAATCTACTTGATCTGAGGCAGAGGACTGCCGAAGGGAGAAGAGAAACTGGCGGCTGGGTCCTTGACGAGCAGAGGTGGAGAGAATCGGGCGCTGCTGCTCTGCTGCTGAAGTCGAGAATCAAGGTAGAGGGACTGGACGCCGCAGTAGGGAAACAGCGGCAAAAGGAGCTCCAAAGCTTCGCTCAATTCCCGTCGAGACAGAAAGACAGCGGTGACTGAGCGATTTCACTTGAAATGGCTTAACAGTTATATATGTATGTGTGCGATTTCGGCACGTGTTTACTGAGTACAATTTGTACTCAGCCCTGCATGTATTTCTAAATGTGCAGGTTGAGAAACGAAGAAGATTGGCTGCTACGTTGGGCTTTTTGTCGGTCTCCTAGTAGCTGACTCTTGGGAGTTCTACGTGTTTTCATACACGTAGGATTTTCGTCAGTTCGATCTTACATTTCCGCTGCTAGACCGTTATGTAATAGACCTGAGATTCAAACTCTTTTAAATTAGTTGTGTTATGTAATGAGCTTATGACTCTGAACATGTCAATTTCCGAATCTGGGAGATGGATTCTTGTCTTATGTTATGAGAGGAATATTCATTGCCTTGCTCAATTCCATACTCGTCATTTAATCCTTTCATTAGTCACGTTTTCCCGACTTTACTACACTTAGTAAAAAGCGGGCGTGACAATTTTAAATATATAATAATTGTTGATTTATTTGAAATGTTGCATCTCACCATTTTACAGTTATTTTTACATGATCTTTCATCCAAAAGATATAATAATCTTTAGTCAATGTAGAGAGGTGGCATATGAGAAAAAATTAACTAATCTATCCCATTATTTATAATTAAAATGTTAATAAATCTCTCATAATTTTTTCAAATGGTGTCATAAATATTGCAACGGAAATAATATTTTTTGGAAATCAATAACAACGTTATGAAAAGACATAAAAATTATTTTTAAAATATGAAAAAATCTTACGTCTAGCTATGTTGATTTCATTTGACAAAAAATGTAAATATTTAATTAATTTTTAGGGACCAAAATATCAATAATAATAAGGTGAATATTAATTAAAGATATAAAAAACAAATACTTTTGTATTTTGAATTATATTATAGATATTTTTAAGAAATTTCGAACTCAATTTTATAAAGGTGTGTTGGGAACCCCTAAGTATTTTTAGTTTTGATGATGATCTTTCGAAACACACTTAGTATTTCTTTGTATTAAGCTGTTTTGCATGTAAAACAGATCACTACATGTAAAGTGAATCCTGTTATAGAACAGATTAGGAGATGACTTGAAATGTAAAGGAAACATTCCTATAGAAGTCAGTCTCAAAATAGTATAGGATGAAGGTCAAAGATTTCACGCCAAAAAGGAATCGATCTGCTGTAACAGACAGTGACCAGATCGATGACCAGATCGATATTTACAGCGAGGCACCAGATCGATAAGGTCATCAAATCACCAGATGACATCATCCTACACATCATACCCTCTTGCCACGTCAAGATTGAAGTCTATCCAACAGGGATTGGAAAGAGAATCTTCGATTGACACAAAGAAGGAAGGAAACCGTTAGCAATCTGCTTTCCATAAAACTGAAGATTGAGTCAAAGTTTCTACAAGGCAAGAAGAGATATGATGGACATTTTGATTGGCAATATACCATCAACCTCACGCCAATCAACAACGGCTAGAATTTTCAATTCAATGCCTATATATATTTGAAGTTCAAATCTGGACATATACAGAATACACGCGAGCTATACCACGA
The DNA here is from genome assembly GCA_026898415.1 of Leonotis leonurus. NCBI lineage: Eukaryota > Viridiplantae > Streptophyta > Magnoliopsida > Lamiales > Lamiaceae > Leonotis > Leonotis leonurus. The sequence continues at coordinate 829,212 of JAPKLX010000063.1, forward strand.
ACACACTCTCAAGCGTTCATTGATCCAGACTAAGAGCTTCAAAAGACTTGTGATTCTACATCACATCAACCAACCTCGATTGAAGTCTGTCTTGTCGAGAGGAAGCAGATCACTTTGCTAGCTAGTAGGTTTCTAGTGGTAACGTAGAGGTAATCTGTTGTAAAGGGACACGACCCTTACTTCGTGCATAAGTATCTCTCCAGTTCTGATTGATACTTGTGACTCGTTCTCCACGAGTATAAAGAAGCAGAGTATCCTAGTAGTGGATAATCTGGTCTAGTTTTGACCAGATCGTGGACGTAGGGAATTCCCGAACCACGTTAAACAACTGTTTCATTTACTTTCTTGCATCTCTATTTTCAGTTGTTTATTATTCTAACCATCTGCACTATCATATAATCTGCATCTCAATCAATCTGCTTAACAATCTGAATAATTCTTAAGGTTTTCTAAACAAGAGCACTCATTAAATCCACCATCTTTCCGCACAAACAACACTCAGAAAGTAATAAGATCACTCTTATTATTAACTAAGTGTTTTCACTAAGAGAGCAATATTTTTGGACTAAACTGGTATCGATCTGTATATCAATCTGTTTAGTCATCTGCCGAGCAATTTCTTATACAGAATAGCTTGAACTCTCTGATAATTTTTCAAATAAACTGAAAAGTTTGTATTTGGTGTATTCCCCCTCCCCATACACCAAACCTTGCTCTTTCAGGACCAACAAGTGGTATCAGAGCAGTGGTTCATAAGACCATTGTTTTTGTTTCACAAGGTTAATACTTACATGGTCAACTTGAATAGATCTAGAAAAACCTATTTTCATTCACGCGCATACTATCTGCTATGGAGTCATCTGTTGTCAGGGCTTGCGAAGAATTCTCTATCCAAGGTTATAGAGAATGGAGCTTCAGAATCAAGATGGCACTCAAAGCCCATCACTATCTGATGTGGAAAGTCATTGAGGAAGGTCCACTACAGATCACCGAAGAAGTGACAGTGACCAATGCAACCGGTGTAACTACACAGATAGTTCCCAAAGATCCAAGAAAATACACTGCAGAAGAACGACGCGAAGCCAATTTGAATGACTTTGCAAAGGGGATTATCTCCAGCATAGTAAAAGGGGTACATATGGCCAAAATCCAAGATCTGGATACTGCCAAAGAGATGTGGGAAGCCCTAAGAGATTTGTGTCTAGGATCTGAAGTAATGATTGAAAACAAACTGTCTCTTGCCTGCAACAAATATGACGAATTCAAGATGAAACCAGGCGAGACAATAGAACAAATGAAGTTGAGATTCACTAGTATCCTCCTTGAGATATCTGCATTCAATAAGAACAAGTATACTCAAAGGGAGAAGAACATGAAAATACTTAGAGCTCTTCCACCGAGTTGGGAGATCTATGCTGCAATGCAACCTCTCCGTGCAGATTTCAATGATCTGTCCACAGAAGCATTATTTGATCACCTTGAAGGCCATGAATGTGACATTCAAAGAATTCAAGGACCAGATCATCTGTCCAAAAAGGCAGAAAGCAGCTCTAAGAAGGACAAGGAAGTTGCCTTCAAAGCGAAGAGCAAAATAGATGATCCATCTGAACCTTGTTCACCAGATGAAGAGAAAGGCTACGACAAACTTTTAAAAGAGTTTGCAATGATCGCCAAAAGAATGGACAAGATGGAGATCAGATCAAAGAAATACAGACGCTTCTACAAAGATAACAAGAAAAACTTCTATAAGAAGCATGACAATGATCGATATGATGACAAGAATGAATCCAAGCAGCATACTGCAAAAACAACAAAGACCTCTAGCTCTACAAATTACACTTGCTTTGGATGTGGCAGAACAGGTCACTTCAAAACAGATTGTCCTGATCTGTCCAGAAGCCAAAGAGAAGAGCTGAGAGCTAAAAGAGATCGAAAGCTCAAATATGAGCACAAGGCCATGATAGCTGAACAGAACTCAAGCAGCTCGAGTCATTTTTCAGATAGCTCATCAGAAAATGATGAAGCTTTCGTTGCTAATGATGAAGAAAGTTGGAATGAATGCTATGTGGGACTAGACAACGGCCTGGATGAAGTTGAGGTAAATTCTTGCAACTCTACCTCTTCAAATGATATTGATCTGGAACATGAAATAGAAGATGAAGCTGAATACTCATGGGATGAGGTCAATGAAATGTTCAAAAGCTATTCGAGCATCAAGAGATTGTTTAGAGAAGTTGTTGAAGAAAATGACAGATTGAAGAAGTCTGAAGATATACTGAGTTCAGCAAACACTCAATTTGTTGCTAAATTAAACGATCTGGAAGAACAGATCAAGAGAAAAGATAATGAGATTCATTCACTAAATTCAAAAGTGAAGGATCTCATTACACGAAATAATGTTGCCGAAGAAAAGATCAAGAAAGGCAAAGAAATGATCTACAAAAGTGATGAACGTGCTAAACTGCTAATCAATATGCAGCAAAAAGGCACATCTGGATTAGGGTATCCAGGTCACTCAGGAAAATCTTCGGGAACCATAAGCTTTGTACCATAAAGGAAGCAAATACCAGATCAAGTAAAAGACTTGAAGAACAAGAAAGGTCATCCACAAAAGATGATAATGAAAGAGGTCAGGAACAGACAATATCATCAAACAAAGGGTCAACCAGCTAGTTACACAGAAACAGATCATGTTAACAGAACAAAAACTGTCAACAGGACAAACACTGTCAACAGGATAGTTCTTAGCAAGATTGATGAAATAGAGAGATACCATCCATTTAAAATTCACTCTCTATCTAAAGTTGACAATGATGGGAACATCATTACCTGTTATATTTCTGTTCCTAACCCAAAAATGTTCTGGATTCAAAAAGGAATATTTGCAAATAATCAAGCACCCAAACGTTGAAGGGTAGCTAAGTCTGATTAATTGCAGGATCAAAGGACTACAAGAAGAAATAAAGTAGCAAGAGGAACAATCTGGATAATAGATAGTGGTTGTTCAAAACACATGACGTGTGACAAGAACCTACTATCAGATTACATAGAGAAACCAGGACCACAGGTCACTTTTGGATGTAATTCAAAAGGATATACCAGAGGGTATGGAAACATGAAAGTTGGCAAGACCACTATTACAAATGTATCATATGTTGAGGGTCTTAGTCACAATCTGTTTTCTGTAAGTCAGTTCTGTGCTAACGGTAATCAGATTGTTTTTGATACTAACAACTGTCTGGTGAAGAATAAGGAAGGAGATGAGATACTCCTTACCGGAAAATTGCAGGATAGATTATATATTGTCCAATGGAAAAATCAGATTGAGACCTGTTTAGTGACCAAGACTGTATCAGAAACCAGCTGGTTATGGCATAGGAGATTAAGCCACCTAAACTTCAAGTCAATCAACAGGATTGCTAAAGCAAAATTAGTGGAAGGTCTACCAGATCAAGTATATGATAAAGATCATATATGTGAAGCCTGTCAAGCTGGAAAGCAGACCAGATCATCTTTTTCAAGCAAAACAACTCACTCAACATCAAGAATACTAGAGCTTTTGTATCTGGATCTATTTGGACCAGTCAAACCTCTAAGTATAAATGGGAGAAAATATACCCTAGTAATCATAGATGATTACTCAAGATTCACTTGGGTCATCTTTCTGTTAAAGAAGAAAGAGACTCTTGACAAACTCCCTGATTTTCTACACAAGATCACCAAACAGAAGGAGTTGAGTGTAACCACTATCAGAACAGATCGAGGAACAAAATTTCTCAACCAAAAGATTGAAGCATACTGCAATAAGATGGGGATCACTCATCAAACATCTGCTGCTAGAACCCCTCAACAAAATGGAGTTGTTGAGAGGAGAAACAGATCACTCAAAGAAGCAGCCCGTACTATGCTAAATACTACCAATCTACCCAAAAAGTTCTGGGCAGAAGCAATCTACACAGCCTACTATACTCAAAATAGATCATTCATCACACTCAGACATGGAAAGACACCATATGAGATCTGGAACAACAGAAAACCTAAGATCTCTTACTTTCGCACTTTTGGTTGTTTATGTTACATACACAATAATGGGAAATCTCATTTGAAGACTTTTGATAGCAAAACTAACCCTGGAATATTCTTAGGATATTCTGATGTTAGTAAAGCATATCGAGTCTACAATAAGAATTCTCATATTGTGGAGGTAACACCTCATGTTGTTTTTGATGAGTCTATTGTTGAGTACAGGTCACAGGATGAAAAACAGACTGATAACCAGATGACTATTAGAAAACTAAATGAGATTCTGCTAGAAGACATTCTTATATGGAATTCAAAGAGAGATGGTGAAGAAAGTAGTACTCCACCTATTGCTGAAGAGATCATACAGCAAGGGGGAACAACTCAACAAGATCTGGATGAAAACAGATCACCAAGCAATGAAACAGTCATTGCAGAAGATAATCATTCTGAAAGTCCAAATCCAGAAGAAAACTCTAACGAGAATCCATTCCAACCATCTTCTACATCACACCCTGAATTTGAGGAACCAACAGATCAACCTGATCCTGAGATATCCGATGAAGAGATGACCAGGAGAAGGAGATGGATACATGATCATCCACCAGAACAGATCGTTGGGAACCCATCAGATCGTGTGAAAACTAGAAGAATGCATGGAGAAAGTGCTTTGCTGAGTTGTTATCTATCTCACATTGAACCAGATAATGCTCTTGAAGCTCTACAAGATGCAGATTGGATAACAGCAATGCAAGAAGAACTCAATGAGTTCAAAAGGAATGTGGTCTGGTATCTCGTGGACAGACCCAAACACCAAGGTGTGATTGGTGTAAAATGGGTGTTCAAAAATAAACGGGATGAGAATGGTGAAGTAGTCAGAAACAAAGCCAGATTAGTAGCTAAAGGCTATAATCAACAAGAAGGCATTGATTTTGATGAAACATTTGCACCCGTAGCCAGATTAGAAGCAATAAGACTATTCTTAGCATATGCTGCACACAAAAGATTCAAGGTATACCAGATGGATGTCAAAAGTGCTTTTCTAAATGGTATCCTTGAAGAAGAAGTCTATGTGGAACAACCACCTGGATTTGAAGAAGCAGATCCAAACCAGAAAGTGTACAGACTGACTAAAGCAGTCTATGGTCTTAAACAAGCCCCTAGAGCTTGGTATGAGACATTATCAACATTTCTACTAGATTCTGGATTCAGAAGAGGATCAGTTGACAAGACTTTATTCATTATTAAAGTCAAAGAAAATATCCTCCTAGTACAGATCTATGTAGATGATATCATATTTGGATCTCAATCCACCTATTTATGTGACAAATTTGCTGAACTTATGAAGAATAAGTATCAAATGTCCATGATGGGGGAGATGAGCTTCTTTCTAGGTTTGCAGGTCAAGCAGGAACCAGATGGTATCTTCATTAATCAAACAAAATACATCAACGATCTGCAAGAAAAATTTGGGTTGAAAGACAGCAGATCAGTTAAAATCCCAATGCAGACAAATGGGAAAATTGAATCTGATCCAGAAGGAAAACCAGCCAATATCACACAATACAGAGGGATCATAGGATCACTACTATACCTAACTGCCAGTCGACCTGACATCACATTTGCAGTAGGTGTATGTGCAAGATACCAAGCAAATCCCAAAGAATCTCACATGGAAGCAGCTAAGAAGATATTAAGATATCTTAAGAGAACAGCCCATATTGGATTATGGTACCCATGTGAAGACAATTTTGAACTAACTGGATACACAGATTCAGATTATGCTGGATGTAAACTAGACAGAAAGTCAACATCTAGCACATGTCAATTTTTAGGAAATAAACTGGTTTCTTAGTTCTCAAAGAAACAAACATCCGTTGCCACATCAACCACAGAGGCTGAATATATGGCAGCTGGAAGTTGCTGTGCACAAATACTATGGTTAAGACAACAGCTCAAAGACTATGAGATCGATGTCAAGGAGATACCTATTTTCTGTGATAGCTCAAGTGCTATAACTATCACACAGAATCCTGTTTTGCATACCAGATGCAAACATGTGGACGTGAGGCATCATTTTATAAGAGATCATGTTGAAAGAAAACATGTACAGATTGAGAAAATACACATTGAAGTGCAGAGAGCAGACATTCTCACTAAAGCATTACCAGAAGAAAGATTTAAGATGCTTTGTGGGAAATTAAGACTGTTAAATCTGGAAGATAGGACCAGATTGACCTAGTACAGATTGATAAAGTAACAGATCAAGTAAATTCCAACAGGGAATTAATACCATATCATCAAAAGACAAATTGATGAAGACCAGTTTGACATAGAGATTAACAGATTAACAGAGAGCAGATCATGTAACATTCCAACTGGAAATTGACACTAGATTACCATGTACATGTTAATGGTCAAACAGAGTAATCAAATTCCAACCGGGAATTATTAAACAGAACATCATACAAGATTGATGTCCAAAGCAGAGAGTGGCATACACAGATCGATATTATTAACATCAGTTTGTTAAGAGAGAGATCGATTTGGACCAGATCACTTGATACCACGTGGATATTAATTAAATCCTTTATTAAAATTCCCACTACTTGTTTAAAGGGAAAAGTCAACAATATACAGCAACCATATCAACCTAATCATAGTATATATATCTAATTACTGACATATATATACCAAATCTTTTATTTTTAATGATTAGTACAGTGTTTGGGATACGTGATCGAGGAGATATTTACCTATTCAAGAAAAAGGAAGAAAAGTGACAGCTACAAAATCAACGCGCCTTACTACAACCGTTAGATCAAAGCGCATATATCAAATGCATAAAAAGAGAAGAAACTAGACTTTAAGTCTATAACTCAAAAGGCGGGAAAAAGCTGAAAAAGGGAAGTAAATCAATTAAAATATTATACTTTCTTATAGCTTATCTACCTATATATATACATTTTTGATAAGGCGGTTCATCTATCACTCACATACACCGCTCTTCTTCAACACTTAATGAAATCTTCACTCTCGCAAACTTTTTCAATCTTCAAAAACCTCTCTGTCTCTTTACAAAAATGGCACCCAAATCCTCTGTTTTTCTTGAGCAAGCGAACTTCCTAAAACCCTACATTCATCAAGATCTGTTTGCAGTACTAGATACCTTCGGTTTTCACAAACTGGACAAGGCCTTCGACCTTGTTCGACGCTGCAAAGGTTTAATTTTTATGAGAAGTTCTCTTATGTTTTACTGCACTATATAATACATGCAATCTCTCGAACCTGTATTGAAAAATTGTTTTTACCCAATTGCATGTATATGTTCTCTTGAACCTTGCTCGCACCAGAGTTCAGGATTTTGCTTGAATTCGTACAGCGAATTTTCTTGAACCACAATGGGTCTTATGACCAGGTTACCCCAGAGAAGTTCAAAATTCTGGCTGCCATCGTCCTTAACCTCCCAGTTAACTGGAGCAGGATATTGTTCGATCTCTTGGCTAAGGAGGCCAAGAAGATTATGTTTGTAAAAGGATGAAAAACCGGGATCGAAGTGAAGAGGAGCAACTTAAGGCACTCCACTAAGATCAGTTTCATGTTGGAGTCCTTCTTTCCACAACACCAGTGGGATAACCTTGTAGAGTTCAACACCAGACTACACTTTCCAAAGGACCAGCACCAGATTGAGATGTCAATGGGCATCTCTGCTAACTTACTTGCAAGGGTGACTGACCCTGTGGTGGCAAATGCACTGACAGAGATGGGTAGTTCTAACCCCATCTGAATCCCACCTACTGCCCCAACCGAGAAGTCCACAAAATCAAGGGTAACAAAGGACAAGCTCTCTGAAAGGACTCCTCCCAAAAGAGTGACCAGAAGAGCCAGCTCTATTGACACTGACACCTCCACAGTAGCCCAGCCACCCAAACCCAAACGCAGAAGACTTCATAAACTAACTGATGAAGTCCAGGTCGAAGAACCTGCTGTCACTGTACCAACTCTCCCTCAACAGGAGGTTGAAGAGGAAGAGATCCTAGTGGGTGGACCACCAGAGGATGTAGCTCCTATCTCATCCTTGGACCCAGATCAGGTTCAGGATTTCTCCCAGCTCACACTACAAGTCCATCGTCTGCAGAACACTTAGAGCAGATCGATGAGGAGATCGAGGGAGAGGAGGAATCTACAGATGAGGAAGAGGAAATGAAGAAGGCAGAATCTGTGGTGAAAATGCTTGAAACAAAAGTAGATAATTCTGTCCTTAGAACATTTCCAGGAATACAGCTCACTCCTGAAACATATGAAACAGCCAGACGGCTAAAGTTTCTTTTTCTTATAAAAGATAAAGAATTTTATGTCTTGGACGCTCTGCTCAGAACCAGATCCATACATGCTTTAAAAATTGAAGAGGCCACCCTGCTCAAGATCTTCACTGCCTCTTCCATTTCTGAGCTAAGGGAGACATACAAGCCAGATATCCTTGTCATGTCAAATTATGAAGCAAATGAACTCCAGATCGACCTCAGATCTGAGTATGAAAAGGCCAATATGCTAGAATTCTTTGAGAGCATTGAAGAAGGAGTAGATGAGGAAACAGAAGCTGAAGCAGAACCATCTGATGCTCACCAACCGGGTGCAGCGACCACAGGACCTGAATCAGATTAGCACATGGCTGATGATGGAAAACAGACCATGACACCCACTGCACAGGTTGAGGGGGAACCAGCCAAGCAAAGCATAATTCAAAGTGCAGTGGTTGAAACAGTTCAAGCAGAACATGAACCAGCAGGACAGAGGGTGGGAGGTATACGGACATATGACATATACACCCCCGCTGTTGCTGCAAATATGGTTGATTTTGTTGAGATGACAACCTTGGAGGATATATTGATGACCCAGCATCAATCCCTATCCAATACTCAAGTCAGGGACTTAATCTCCAAAAAGGTTGATCAGTACATGTATGGAACCCTCTCCACCGTACAAGATAAAGCCATTCGTATTCTCACAGAGTTCAACAACCACCTGAAAACTCACGTTGACCAGGTTTTCTCTGATTTGAGGCGAATATGCAGACTGAAATTGGAGGAGCTCAGCAAAAAGATGGATGATGATCGAGATGTTGCCGAAGAAAGGAAGGCACAGATCGATCAAAGTCTATTCACAACAGAGCTCAAGGTTAAGGAGATATACAAAATAGTAACTGTCTTCGCAGAGAAAGAAAAGGACATGGTTCACGCCATTGTCAAAGAACAAACCGACGGCATCGCAGCAGATGTGGTCAAAGAAGCCAACGCTCACACCAGAGCCATGTTTAGGCAATTCAAAGCAGATGGTAAAAATTTTGTGGAAAGAAAGTTGAGCGAACTGCGTTATCCAACCAAGTTAATGATTGAGGGCTTCTTTGATGAGATTGGGATGATAAAAGAAGATCAAGAGGAGTACAAGGCCGATCTGCTAAAGACAAAAATTTCTTTCCAAAAGCAGATTGATGATTCCAATCTCAACATCACATTACTGCTTACACAAAAGGTAGATTCAGACAAGGAAGCTAAAGCAATGAAAGAAGAGATCACCTCTCTCAGGGCACTTATCAATATGATTGTTGATGATGTCGAAAAGGGGGAAGGGTCTGGGAAGGAAAAGAAGGCAGCAGCCATGAAAGGGAAGTTGAAATCTGCCGAGCAACAGACTGCACCAACAACAGCTCCAACACCAGACCAACCCAGTCCACCATCTATTCAACCCCAGAAGGTGTCCATCTCTTCCTCAAGCAGATCAAGTCACTCCCAACCCCTAAAGAAAAAGAAACGCTCTGGATTTGGTTGGCCTTCTGCTCCCATCAGAACAACGAGAGAAGGAGAGACCAACTGGGTCCTAGATCACTTAAAAGATGGGTGGGAAGGACTCAAAAACGCTTTCATCATGTGCCGATACTTTCTAAGGGAACCTGCATACATCGATGGAACACCCACCGAGGCTTTCAACCGTTATCTGGATTTGAATGACGCAAGAGACTTGGTAGAAGAGATAAGAAAGGCTGCTGCAAAGGCTAAAATCCAGATCACTGCCCCAGAAGAAGAGTTCAGAACGTGCCCAACCATACCAGGGACTGATCTGCCTGACAAGACCTTCTTGCTCACTTTTATAAACCAGCTCGCAGAGAACAGAGGGTATAAGGTTGATGCTGAAGACCCTGACTATATAAGGGTGAGAGAAGGAGTCTACGGAAGCATGCAGTTAATCTCCGACGAGACAAGGGCCAAAATGAAGAGTCAACAAGAGGAGAAGAGGAAAAGCAGATAGTCATATTTTCTCATATCTTTATGATCAGTAATTCCTACTTTTGACTTGATGAACTGTAATCTGATTATGCCTTATCTATGGAAGTTCATTTGAGTTTCTGATGACAAACTCTTATTGTCCAGAGCAATACATAAACTATCTTAAATCGTTATAAACTAAATAACGAATAATAACCATCTGGCCATCAAACCAGATCACTCTTGAAAGAGTTATGAGGGCATATATGTAAAGTGTGGTTTCGACATCATCAAAAAGGGGAAAATTGTTGGGAACCCCTAAGTATTTTTAGTTTTGATGATGATCTTTCGAAACACACTTAGTATTTCTTTGTATTAAGCTGTTCTGCATGTAAAACAGATCACTACATGTAAAGTGAATCCTGTTATAGAACAGATTAGGAGATGACTTGAAATGTAAAGGAAACATTCCTATAGAAGTCAATCTCAAAATAGTATAGGATGAAGGTCAAAGATTTCACGCCAAAAAGGAATCGATCTGCTGTAACAGACAGTGACCAGATCGATGACCAGATCGATATTTACAGCGAGGCACCAGATCGATAGGGTCATCAAATCACCAAATGACATCATCCTACACATCATACTCTCTTGCCACGTCAAGATTGAAGTTTATCCAATAGGGATTGGAAAGAGAATCTTCGATTGACACAAAGAAGGAAGGAAACCGTTAGCAATCTGGTTTCCATTAAACTGAAGATTGAGTTAAAGTTTCTACAAGGCAAGAAGAGATATGATGGACATTTTGATTGGCAATATACCATCAACCTCACGCCAATCAACAATGGCTAGAATTTTCAATTCAATGCCTATATATATTTGAAGTTCAAATCTGGACAAATACAGAATACACGCGAGCTATACCACGAACACACTCTCAAGCGTTCATTGATCCAGAATAAGAGCTTCAAAAGACTTGTGATTCTACATCACATCAACCAACCTCGATTGAAGTCTGTCTTGTCGAGAGGAAGCAGATCACTTTGCTAGCTAGTAGGTTTCTAGTGGTAACGTAGAGGTAATCTGTTGTAAAGGGACACGACCCTTACTTCGTGCATAAGTATCTCTCCAGTTCTGATTGATACTTGTGACTCGTTCTCCACGAGTATAAAGAAGCAGAGTATCCTAGTAGTGGATAATCTGGTCTAGTTTTGACCAGATCGTGGATGTAGGGAATTCCCGAACCACGTTAAACAACTGTGTCATTTACTTTCTTGCATCTCTATTTTCAGTTGTTTATTATTCTAACCATCTGCACTATCATATAAATCTGCATCTCAATCAATCTGCTTAATAATCTGAATAATTCTTAAGGTTTTCTAAACAAGAGCACTCATTAAATCCACCATCTTTCCGCACACACAACACTCAGAAAGTAATAAGATCACTCTTATTATTAACTAAGTGTTTTCACTAAGAGAGCAATATTTTTGGACTAAACTGGTATTGATCTGTATATCAATCTGTTTAGTCATCTGCCGAGCAATTTCTTATATAGAATAGCTTGAACTCTCTGATAATTTTTCAAGTAAACTGAAAAGTTTGTATTTGGTGTATTCCCCCCTCATACACCAAACCTTACTCTTTCGGGACCAACAAGGTGTTAACAATAAAGTATAATTATCAAAATTGAATTAGAATCGATGATTCCGAACCGTAACAATGTTGGAGATATATCGATACGATTTCGATTTTAAAGGTTCAAAACTACGAATTTGCGGTTCTAAATAGACGATTCTTCAATATTTTTCAAAGATTTATTATGCCAATAATTTAATGTTATCTCTTATATTACTCACTTCGTCCACGAATTTGTTACTCATTTAGTCATTTTGGTTCGTCCACAAATTTGTTATCCGATTCTATTATTTCACTACAAAAAAGGCGACAGATGAGACGACAGAAAGTTAATTCTTCGTCAGGTAGCGACGTATGGACGACGGACAACAACAAATGACGTTAACGACGGACTTGGCTACGGTCTAACGACGGTTTTTTTGGCGCGCACATTGGCGCCAAATTTAACGACAGATTGGACTACGGACCAGTCTGTCGTCCGTGTATTTCGTCGCCAACATTATTAATTTAATTTTAAGTATTTTAATACTTATTTAGCATGTGTCTCCCCCAAATCGAAATCATAACACAGTTTCATCCCAACCAGCGAACAAACTCCTCCCACCGGCGTCTAGGTAAGTTTCATACCTTGTTTTGTTCCACTTTTCTTTATTTGTTTGATTCTCTCACTTTCTCTCTCTCTCTCTCTCCCCCTAGTTCTCCACCCACGGCCACTTTTTCCCCGCCGCCGCCTGTTGTTTTCCAACAGCCAACCGTCGTGTGCTTCTCTACTGCCGACCGTTACAGCCTCTAGCCGAAGCCAACCGCTGCTTCCCAATAGCTTCACGTCGCCGCAGCAGAGGTAAGTAAATTAATTAATTTTAAGTATTTTAATTTAATTTTTAATATAATGTATGATTTATATATGATTTTTTAGTTTAGGTTGTAAATTTTAATGTTAATAAGGAGTGTTATATATGATTTGTTGGTCCCGAATGATTAAGGTTTGGTGTAGGGGGGGGGGGGAATACACCAAATGCAAACTTTTCAGTTTACTTGACTAATTTCTTAGAAAACTTAAGCTTTCTGTATGCAGATTGCTTAGTTGTGACAAACCAGATCGATGACCAAATCGATCTTGTTCTGTCCAGATTGAAACTCTCTGGTGAATAACACTGGGCAGAGATCAAGAGTAATCTTGTTCCCTAACAGAGTGTTGTGTGCGGAATATGGTGGACTTAGTCGGTGCTCTTGTTTAGAAAACCTTTGCAAAACTTAACCGAATATTTAGCAGATTGATTAAGAATGCAGATTGAATAGATGTGCTGGTTAGTGAATAAAACAACTGAAATTTAAAATGCAGAAAGTAAACAACACAGTAGTTTTTACGTGGTTCGGGAAACCTCCTACGTCCACGGTCCAATCCAAATTGGATTAAATATCCACTACTAAGATACTCTTCTTATTTATACTCGCTGAGAACGAGCCACAAGTTTCAAGTACAATCGGTTTGAAACTTATGCACGAATAAGGGTGGTCGTGTCCCTTTACAACTTACAGAAAACTACTGTAACTAGATTTCTCATGTCAATCCACTAGAAAACTACTAGCTAGTGAAGATCTCGTTCTTCTTATCGATAAGACAGACTTGAATCGAGTTGGTGTGATTTCGATCACGAACGGCTTAGAACACTATCTGGTGAGTAGAAATCTTCTCAAGTAATTGCTTCGATAAGTGAGTTGATTTCTGAGTAGAGTAACAACTTTTTGATCGTTGATAATAGTCTTGTACTCTTCCAGTCTTGGTTCCAAGCTTTTATAGGTGTAGAATTTTGAAATATCTGTGTGTAGCTTCTCGATCGGGACGTGCTTTCTCTCCAGATGATCTCCTATAAAATGATGTCTCATATCAACATGTTTGCATCTTGTATGGAGTACTGGATTCTATGTTATAGCAATGACACTGGAGCTGTCACAGAATATAAGTATCTCTTTGACATTGATCTCATAATCCTTGAGTTGCTGCTTCAACCAAAGTAATCTGTGCACAACAGCTACCTGCAGCCATATATTCTGCTTCTGTGGTTGATGTAACAACATATGTTTGTTTCTTTCAAAACGAGGAGATTAACTTGTTTTCGAGAAATTGGCACGTTCCAGATGTAGACTTTATGTCCAGTTTGCATCCAGCATAATCTGAATCAGAATAGCCTGTTAACTCGAAGTTGTCCTCACATGAATACCATAATCCAATGTGTGTTGTTCCTTTAGGATATCTTAATATCTTCTTGGCTGCTTCCATATGGGACTCCTTAGGATTGGCCTGGTATCTAGCACATACTCCAATTGCAAAAGTAATGTCAGGTCGACTTGCAGTTAAGTATAGTAGAGAGCCAACGATACCCCTATACCGAGTTATATTTTTTGGTTTCCCTTTTGGGTCTAGATCTATCTTCCCATTGGTCTGCATTGGAATCTTGATAGGTTTGTTGTCTTTGACTCCAAATTTGGTGATCAAATCATTGATATATTTTGCTTGATTAACAAAAATACCATCTGGTAATTGCTTCACCTGTAAACCTAGAAAGAAATTCATCTCGCCCATCATGGACATTTGATATTTATTTTTCATAAGTTCAGCAAATTTATCACATAGATAACAAGATTTTGATTCAAATATGATATCATCAACATATATCTAGACTAAAAGGATATGTTCTTTGACTTTGATTATGAATAATGTCTTGTCAACAGAACCTCTTCTGAATCCTGATTCCAGCAAGAACATTGATAATGTCTCATACCACGCTCTGGGTGCTTGCTACAATCCATAAACAACTTTGGCTAAACTGTAAAGTTTATGTTTTGGATTTCCTTCTTCAAAACCAGGTGGTTGTTCTACATACACTTCTTCTTCAAGTATACCATTCAGAAATGCACTCTTGACATCCATCTGGTATACCTTGAATCTCTTGTATGCTGCATATGCTAGGAACAGTCTGATTGCTTCCAATCTGGCAACTGGTGCAAATGTCTCATCGAAATCAATGCCTTCTTGTTGACTGTATCATTTTGCAACTAATCTGGCTTTGTTTCTGACAACCTCACCATTTTCAACTCGTTTGTTCTTGAACACCCATTTGACAGGTTTCTTTCGAACTCGTTGAGTTCTTCTTGCATAGCAATAATCCAGTTTGCATATTGTAGTGCTTCATAAGCATCAGATGGTTCAACACGAGATAAGTAGCAACTTAGTAATGCGCTCTCTCCATGCATTCTTCTGGTCTTCACACGATCTGATGGGTTCCCAACAATCTGTTCTGGAGGATGATGTTCTTGTATCCATCTTCTTCTACTGGACATCTCCTCTTCTGATATCTCAGGTTCTGGTTCTTCTGTTGGTTCCTCAAATTCAGGGTGTGTTGTTGAAGATGCTTGGAAATGATTCTCCTCTTCTGGTTCCTCAACTTCAGTCTCTTGATTGTTGTTGTAATACCTCACACTTTTAAAGTTATTATTAATAATATTTTGGGCAAGTTATATTGATCAAAAAAAAATTAGATGAATACGAATTGACTTATTTGTAGATGATTTTGAAACTAACGGATTTAATTTCGAATGTTTTCAGGTTGTCCGTCTTAGAGTGGGGATGTGCCCTAGCAAAAATATACATTATTTTTGTTATAAATATTAGAAGATATTTAATATAAATAGCTATGATTTTGTTTAACAAATATCTAAGATTTTTAGTTTGATAATGATATAATATATATATATAGATAGATAGATATGTGTGTGTGTGTGTAGAAGTCTCTACAACTCATTCTTCTCCCTACATCTATCGATCTCCTCTCCCTCACTCTTTCTTTCATTTTTTTTCTCTTTTCAAGAACTTGGAGGTAAGTTTCTTGGATTATGTTCTTATTTGGTAATTAATGGTGTTTTAATTGTGTGTTTATATGAGTATATATGTATATGATATGGAATATATGGTTATGGTGAGTTGGGCTATGGTTTGTGTTATGGAGGAAGGGCCGCCGGTGGTGGAGAGGAGGGGGCGGCAGCGGGGCTGCTACCATGGTTGATCGTTGATACGTCGGCAAAATCAAATTTTGAATGATGTGTGTTTACCCTATTTTCGGCAGAAACAGGGGAGCATATTACGAACCGATTTCTGTCCATTTTACGTATCCAAAACCCATCATATTAGATACCAATTTAAAGGTCTTTTCGTTTTTTTTCCAACGAGATCTTCAGATTTTAATTCCGACATATAACGAAGGAGTTTCAAGCCTTTGAAGTTAGAGTGTCGAAGTGTGTATTCTCTGTTTATTATGTCTGATCGAAGGTTGCGGGCTCAATTCTTTCCGTTTTAGTTATTCAAATCCCATAAAATTCAGTACCATATTAAAGGTCTTTTCGTGTTCTTTCTAACGGTACCTTCAGATTGTAAATCGGAGTTTGACGAGGGAGTTATGACCTGACGAAGTCAAGGTGTCAATTCTACGCGCTGCAGGTGCTACGCGATTTGAGTCTGATTTTCCGGCTACAAATCGATACCGAATCCAAAAAATTTAGTTAGGAGTTTTATAGTCCAATCCTTAGAAATTATACTCGAGGTTATGTTTTTGGAAACCGATAAACCGAGTGTCCATAATTGATGTCGAAAACTTGTGGTTTAAGTTCGGAATTTATTAACTTACATTTTCTGTTCTATATATTTGATTTGAGAAAATATTGCTTAACTTATTTATTAATATTCCCTAAACTTATTTATCTTGTTATATTAATTTCATAATCTTCAATTAGATTGTGTTGTAGTCTCAAGAACTACATATATGTATAAATCGAGTTTTGTATAATTTCAAATGATATGAGTTTTAAGCTATAATAAGTTTATACTTTCAATGTGTAATAAGTTAAAGTTATTTAAAGTGCTAGGTGGCACCGTATCCAGAGCTCAAGCCGGACAACCAAGTAAGTGAGAAGTCTTTGTGAAACATCGTCACGAGGTGGGGTTTAAGCTATCTGTAAGTTAATGGTTATAATCATTGTTGTGTCTGTTGCATTCATATGAACTTGCCTGTGTGGCGTGGCCTGTGTAGCGTATTCTTGCCTATGTGGTGTGGCCTGTGTGGCGTATTATGGCCTGTGTGGCGAATCATTGCCTGTGTGGCGTATAAAGCACCCTCGAGGGGAGAGACTAGTCTCGCCGACAAGATAATTAAAGTTGTTCATTATGCTATGTGACTTGCACAATTGGTTATAACTGCTTGCAGTGTATTCTCCACTGAGTGTGCTTGCATACTCACGTACCCCACATGCTGTCATATTTTGCAGGCTGAGAGGCTCGATGGCTGGAGCAGATGAAAGTGGACCCCTATGAACATTCTCTCAGCTTTTATGTATATGTGAATGTTTGGTTGAAAACAAACTTAATTAGTTTTGGTTAACTAAACAAAGTTGTTCTTGTAATGACAGTTTGATATGTGTATATTTTGATTAGGGCTGTGTCCCTATTTATTATTGTTATTTGCTGCTGTTGGTCATTATTTCAGGGTAACATATACATAATTATAGGGGATATGTCATCCGTTTGTAAAATTTTTATTATACTCTCCGCTGCTTATCTTAAAACATAATTCATAATATCATTTATAATATTAAATGATTAAAGAAAAGTAAAGTTTTTTTTATAATGTCCTTATTTAAAGAATGAGGGCGTTACAGTTGTTCCAGCTGCTAGTATAGTTAGAATCTTCAGGTTGATTCTGAGGAGATTCAGCATCAACTACTTCCACTGGTTCATCAACATCTGGTGAAGTCGATCTGGTTACGTCTAGATTGACGTGATCTGTTCCCCCTTGCTGTGAACTGGTCTTAGCAGTCAGTTGAACATCAATCTCACCACCTTCTGTCGTATTCCATATCAAAATGTCTTCTAATAGAATTCCATCTGATCTCTTGGTATTGATATGGTTTTGAACCTGTTCAACACCAGCTTCTCTGTATTTAATAATAGTTTCATCAAATACAATATGAAGTGTTACCTCCACAACATGAGTTTTCTTATTGTAAACCCTATAAGCTTTACTAACATCAAAATATCCAAGAAATATTCCAGGTTCAGCTTTGCTATCAAAGGTTTTCAATTGAGATTTCCCATTGTTATGAATGTAACACATACAACCAAAAGTACAAAAATACTGTATCCTGGGCTTTCTGTTGTTCCAGATCTCGTATGGTGTTTTCCCATGTCTGAGAGTTATCACCGATCCGTTCTATGTATAACAAGCCATGTAGATGGCTTCTGCCCAAAACTTCTTTGGTAATCTTGTTGAATTCAACATCGTACGAGCTGCTTCTTTTAACGATCTGTTTCGTCTCTCAACTACTTCATTCTATTGAGGTGTTCTTGCAGCAGATGTTTGGTGAGAAATACCCATCTGGTTGCAGTATTCTTCAATCTTCTGGTTTAGAAACTCTGTTCCTCGATCTGTTCTGATTGATACAATAGAGACTTCCTTTTTCTTGGTGATCTTGTTGAGGAAATTTGGCAGCTTCTCCGATGTTTCCTTCTTCTTGAACAGAAATATGACCCAAGTGAATCTTGAGTAATCATCGATAATAACCAGAGTGTACTTTCATCTATTTATACTTAATGGCTTAACAGGACCAAATAAGTCTAAATGTAGTAACTCTAAAACTCTGGTTGATGAGTGAGCCGTTTTGCTGGAAAATGATGATCTGGTCTGCTTCCCAGCTTGACATGCCTCACAAGTATGATCTTTGTCGTACACTTGATCTGGTAATCCTTTGACTAGCTTATCTCTTGCAATCATGTTGATTGACTTGAAATTGAGATGACGTAGTCGGTTGTGCCACAACCAGCTTGTTTCTGAGATTGTCTTGGTGATTAGACATGTCTCGATTTGATTAGTCCACTGCACAATATACAACCTATCCTGCAGTTTCCCGGTAAGAAGAGTTTCATCTCCTTCCTTGTTTTTCACATAACAGTTGTTAGCATAAAAAATAATCTGATTTCCATTACCACAGAACTGGCTAACAGAAACAGATTATGGCTGAGACCCTCAAACATAAGATACGTTGGTGAAGGTGGTCTTGCCAATCTTGATATTGCCATATCCTCTAGTGTACCCTTTTGAGTTATATCCAAAGGTTACTTGTGGTCCTTCTCTTTCCACATAGTCTGATAGAGCGTTCTTATCACATGTCATAGCTTTGAACAACCACTATCAATAATCTAGATTGTTCCCTTTTCTACTCTACTTCTTCTTGCAATTCTTCGATCCTGCAATTATGAAGATTTAACTACCCTTTCAACGAGTGGGTGCTTGGTTAGTAGCAAAAGTTCCTTTTGGAACCCAGATTAACTTAGTGTTAGGAACACATATGTAGCATGTAATCTTTCTTCCAGCATCACCTATTCTTGATATTGCTTTGTAGACAGATAGGTGATTTCTTTCAATATTATCCTAGTTGATCTTCTTCTTATTGGTAGATGTCTTCTGCATCTAATTTTTATCTGTCTTGAAGTAGTGAGCAGGTTGACCCTTCTTCTGATAGTATCTCTTGTCTTCTGTTTCCTTCATCATCATCTTCTGGGGTTGATTCTTCTTATTCTTTAGATCTTTGACTTGATTTGGTATGTTCTTCCTTTCAGCTACGAACTTGGTCTCACTAGTTTTTCCAGTATATCCAAGTCCATTTGTTCCTCTTCTTTGCATGTCAATGATCATACCAGCTCGTTCTTGGCTTTTGTTGATCTTACTGATGTTTTCCATTGTCTTCTTCAATTTTTCTTCAACTACATCCTTTCTGTTGATCACATCATTCACCTTGGAATTTAGTGAATATATTCTGCATCTTTTGTCTTGATCTGTTCTCCAAGACCACTTATTTGAGTAGAGAACTTGGTGTTTGCTTCACTCAAGAACTTCACTGTCTCATTCAACTTGTTATTCTCTTTTATCACTTCAGGGAATAACTTTTTTATGCTTGTATAGCTCTTGAACATCTCATTGATTTCATCCCATGAGACTTCAGGTTCATCTTCATTTCCTAAATCATAGACAGGTTTACTTAAAGACATAGAGATATGAGAATTTACCTCGATCTCGTTGAGTCCATTTCTTAATCTCATGTAGCATTCATCCTAGTCATCTTTTGTATCTTGTGCATAGAATGCCTCATCATTTTCGGAAGAGCTATCAGACAGATGACTTGAGCTGCTAGAGTCTTCTTCTGCCAGCATTGCCTTGCATTGAGCTTTAAGCTTTCGATCTCTCTTAGCTCTCAGCTCTTCTCTTTGGATTTTAGATAAATCAGGACAGTCTATCTTGAAATGACCTATTCTGCCACAACCATAACATGTATAGTCAATGGAGTTGAATGTTTTACCATTACTCTTTGCTTCTGCTTTGCCATCAGGTCGTTCTGGTTCTTTAGTCTTCTGGTATCTACCCTTGTTATTTTTATTGAACCTACAATACTTTCTTGATCTTATCTCCATCTTATCCATCCTCTTAGCAATCACGGAAAATTCCTTAAGCAGTTTGTCATAACCTTCTCCTTCTGGCACTGCAGTTGGTACTGGTTCATCTGCTTTGCACTTCGCTTTGAAGGCTATCTCTTTCTCTTTCTTTGAGCTGCTCTCATTCTTCTTGCTTGAAGAATGATCTGGTCCATGAATCCTTCTGATGTCACATTCGTGTACAGCCAGATGGTCAAATAATGCCTCAACAGACAGATCGTTGAAATCAGCACGTAGTGGTTGCATTGCAATGTATATCTCCCAGCTTGGTGGTAGTACCCTGAGAATTTTTAGATTCTTCTCTCTCTGTGTGTACTTATTTTTGTTGAAAGCAGAGACCTCAAGTAGCACCTCTATGAATCTGTTCTTCATATGTTCAATGGTTTCATCAGGCTTCATCTTGAATTCATCGAATTTGTTACACGCCAGTTATAGCTTGTCCTCGATCATAGCTTCTGACCCTAAGCTGAGTTCTCACAGTACTTCCCACATTTCTTTGGTTGTATCTAGATCTTGGATCTTGGCCAGATGGACTCCCTTAACAGTGCTGGAGATAATTCATTTGGCAAAGTCATCTAGATTTGCTTCACGCCGTTCTTCAGAAGTATACATTCTAGGATCCTTGAGCACATATTCTTTGACTGGGCCAGTTTCTGTAATTCGAGTCTTCTCTTCTTGAATCACCAATGGTCCTTCCTCTATCACTTTCCACATCAGACAGTGATGAGCTTTTAGACACATCTTGATTCTGAAACTCCATTCTCTTTACCCTTAGATGGAGAATTCTTCACATGCCCTAATAACAGAAGATTCCATAATGACAGATAAGATGCTAGTGAATGAAAAAAGTTTTCCTAGATCTATTCAAGTTTACCACGCTGGTTTCAACCCAGTGAAACAGAACCAATGGTCCTATGAACCACTGCTCTGATACCACTTGTTGGTCCAGAAAGAGCAAGGTTTGGTGTATGGGGGGGGTGGGGGAGGCGGGGGGAATACACCAAATGCAAACTTTTCAGTTTACTTGACTAATTTCTTAGAGAACTTAAGCTTTCTGTAGGCAGATTGCTTAGTTGTGACAAACCAGATCGATCTTGTTCTGTCCAAACAGAAACTCTCTGGTGAATAAAACTGGCAGAGATCAAGAGTAATCTTGTTCCCTAATAGAGTGTTGTGTGCAGAACATGGTGGAATTAGTCAGTGCTCTTGTTTAGAAAACCTTTGCAAAACTTAACTGAATATTTAGTAGATTGATTAAGAATGCAGATTGAATGGATGTGCTGGTTAGTGAATAAAACAACTGAAATTTAAAATGCAGAAAGTAAATAACACAGTTGTTTTTACGTGATTCGGGAAACCCCCTACATCCACAGTCCAATCCAAACTGGATTAGATATCCACTACTAGGATACTCTTCTTATTTATACTCACTGAGAACGAGCCACAAGTTTCAAGTACAATCGGTTTGAAACTTATGCACGAATAAGGGTCGTGTCCCTTTACAACTTACAGAAAACTATTGTAACTTGATTTCTTTACGTCAATCCACTAGAAAACTACTAGCTAGTGAAGATCTCCTCCTTTTTCTCAATAAGACAGACTTGAATCGAGTTGGTGTGATTTCGATCACGAACGGCTTAGAACACGATCTGGTGAGTAGAAATCTTCTCAAGTAATTGCTTCGATAAGTGAGTTGATTTCTGAGCAGAGTAACAACTTGTTGATCGTTGATAATAGTCTTGTACTCTTCCAGTCTTGGTTCCAAGCTTTTGTAGGTGTAGAATTTTGAAATTCTAACCATTGGGCTTGATTGGTTTTGAATTAAAAGTAATTACCAATCAAGAGATATGAGTCCCAGATTTATCTCTTCTTGCCTTTGGAATGTCTTTGACCGAATTTTCAAAAAGTATGGAAAGCAGATCGTTGATAGATGCTTCTTGCCTTCTTAGTGCGTTTGATTGATTCTCCTTCCAAATTTGATCTCCAAAAGATAATCTTTATTTCTCCATAAGATCTGCTGACGTGACAAGTATTTTGTGACTCTCATCAGTTAATCTGGTCAAACAAGTGAGTACCAGTTAACTGTATCTGATCTGGTATCATATGGTTTAAAACAACGATCTGGTCACAACCAGATTGCTATCGATCTGATCAAGTTTGTCGATCTGGTCTTCAAGAAATATGCTCCAAAGCATGGTAGAATCTTCTGTGAGTGTATTGATAGAAACAGATCGAGTGACCATATGATGGATCATCTGTTTGTTGGTGGTCTGCTATTGATCTGGTCCACGAACAAAGGAAAACAGAATGACTTCTATAAGATGAGATCCTTTACATATCAAGTCATTTTCTAATCTGGACTAAGATCGTGTTCTTTATCAGAGTTTACTTTACATTATAGTGATCTGGTACATGTAGAACAGATTAAGACTTAGCAAAATAAAATGAACTCTAAGTGTGTTTCGAGAGAATATTTTCAAAACTTAAATATTGAGGGGTTCCCAACAATTTTAATGTTAATAAGGAGTGTTAAAAATTTGTTAGTTTAGGTTGTAAATTTGGGATAAGATCCTTATGATAGTTAATAATTTAGGTTGTAAATTTGTTAGTTAATAATTTGTTAGTTTAGGTTGTAAATTTTAATGTTAATAAGTAAA
This sequence comes from Leonotis leonurus, assembly GCA_026898415.1. Classification (NCBI taxonomy): domain Eukaryota; kingdom Viridiplantae; phylum Streptophyta; class Magnoliopsida; order Lamiales; family Lamiaceae; genus Leonotis; species Leonotis leonurus. Next base: position 852,326 of record JAPKLX010000063.1, read on the forward strand.
TTAGTTTAGTTTGGGAGAAGATCCTTATGATAGTTTAGATTGTAAATTTATATATTAATATTTATTAGTTTATGTTAGAATTTATTATATACTAACTTGTTAGTTTAGGTTGTAAATTTCAATTAGTATAATTTGTTTAGTATGTTGTTAATTTATTCTTCATTTATTATTTTAAATTATTTTAGTAATTTGTGTATTTAATAATAGTTTATCATTTAATATGTTTTATATGGATATAATGTATGATATGTATAACGATTCAATATTGATAATATGACATTGTGATAGACGTAATTAAGTTATTAAGGATATTCTCCTATTGGGATAGATTTTGATTACGTATTAAGGATCTTCTTCCAAAATGTCTAATATTATAACAAACTCGTTATATTTCGATTTTGTTGGGATGTTTTGATGAGATGCATTTGTTGTTTATAATCGATGTATGTGTTTTGTAACAAAATTGATGTCTATTGGATGCAATTAGCTAGAATAGTTTAAAGAGTACCATATAAAAATCTTGATTCTACCTGCAACAAAAATGACCCAATGCTCGTGATTTCCAAATGCTTAGTATCAAACAATCTAAGCATCAACTTATTCATAACTACCCTAACAAAGAACTACACATCATTAACTAATAAAACCATATTCAAGAAACACATGTAGATGTAGATGTAGAACTTGAAGAAGATTCCGGGACATACCACGAGATGGTTCATGATCTTGGGGGTCCTAGTTTTAACAACCTAGACGTCGAAAAAGATCCAAATGCTTCAGCAAAATTATTGTACAAGTTGTTGGATGCCGTTGATAAAGAGTTGTACCCTGAGTGTAAGAACTACACTCAATTATCTTTTGTGGCTCGTCTGATGATTTTGATGGCCCGTAATGGAATGTTACAAAAATATTTTGATGAAATGTGTGTTTTGTTAAACGAAGAATTTCCAAACATAGATTGCTACGTGAATGGGTTTACCTGTAGAAAATATAGATTCATGTAGGAATCACTGTATGATCTATTAGGAAGTTGATTCCAATCTTTTGAGTTGCAAGTTTTGCAATGAAAATCGATACAAAGATAGGATTCGAGGTGATAGGAGTCGGGGACATAAGTCAGTTGCTTATAAGAAGATATACTACTTCCCTTTAACACCTCATTTACAGAGGATGTATGCATCTAAAGCTACAGCCGGAGACATGATCTGACATTCAACTTCATTTTGCTCCTATTATTTTGAGTATCATGTCAGTACGAGACATAGGGACTTGTCTCGCAACTACGTTGGAGGATGTTCTAATAGTGGAGAAGAAGATCAACCAGGCTTTCTTTGCATATTCAAATTGGTTGGGTGTGGCTTTGGAAAGCCAACTCATCTATACGTACTCCATAATTGTGTGGAGATCGATCCCTATATAAAGTAAAGTTTTACGACTCAATATGATCACACTTGTATTTAATTACTTTATAGCTTTTATTAACTGATATTTACTTGTTGTATTGAAGGGAGTATGAATCACAACTTAGGGTCTTAAATCCATGGATTTATGACATGGACATTAACAAGAAAATGTCGAAAGAATTTCCTGAAAGGTTCTGTACCTATGTGAGTCATATTGTCATTAATCTAACTTGAATTGAATTTATAACATAAATGCATTAATAACTTAATAAATATAAACTTGTGTGTGATATAGGTACAAACTTATGTAATAGATCTTGTTATGTGGGATATTGCACGTGGATCTTCACCAATAATTACAACATATTATGGTTATTTGATGAATTGTTATAAATTTCACATGATATCCCACGAAACTCATAAAAAAACTATGAGTAGTGGTGTGTACATCAAAGCTGGTAACTATAGAGACACAAGTGAGAAATATTTTTATGGAAAATTAGTAGAAGTGTGCGAACTCACATATCCAGGATTATACAATAAAAATATCGTTTTATTCAATTGTGAGTGGTTTGACACTTCGTCGATAGATACAAGGGTTGATCCTCAATTCAAATTAGTGTTTGTAAATCATACACGTAGACTTAGAAAGTATGAATCTTTTGTATTAGTCATCCAAGCTACACAAGTGTATTACTATTCATATCCGAGTATGAATCAACATTGTTTAACCTAAAATATGTACTATAGGTTTTCGGAAATATACGAGGTCAATTGCATGTAGCAAGTTAACCCTGGTCGAATCTCAATGGAAAGCTTAAAAGGCCGATTCTAATCCTAAGTGTTATCAAGAACAAATAAATAGAAACCCTAAACACTCTAATCAATAACAAGCATGAGAAAACAAGATATAAATAAATAAACAAAATAATAAAAAGGTGGAATTCCGAATTTAAGGGCCTAGAGTTAATAAAATTCAAAATTAATTAAATCATTTTCCTAAATTCATGTTATTGTTCGTTCATTAAGGGCTTCTTAATAGTTAGTCTAATTAATTACTTACGTATTCTTAATTAGACAGTAATCACGACTTACGTATTAAATTACCCTAAGAAAAAATTTTCAATTAAGAACAACGATTCACAATTAATCAATGGTTTCGTAGAGTTTCTTAATTACTAACTTTCTTATTCAATAATTAAGCAACGGTTATAACTTAAGTATTCGAATCACACAATAGGAAAATAACAAAAAAATAACGAATATAATTCATACGTCTCCGATTTGGAATTATTAATGATTTAACCGTAGTTCTATGTTGAAATTATCTCTCGATCTCAACTAACAAACAAATAATCAAAAATGATAGTCTATCGTCTCAATTAAATAAACACAAGTTAAATCACGAAGCATGAATCAAGAACAATCATTAATTAATCAAAAATTCTAAACGCTAGGTAGAGTAAAATATTCAATCCATAAAAATAATTAAAGATAAGACTGAAATAAAACTTACTAAGATAGAATCTTGAATTGAGCGTCAAACTCGCCTTGAATCCTTCGTCCCGAGGTGAAATTACAAAGAAATGAAATAATAAAAGTGTATTTAGGGTTTGGAAGATTGAAAATATAAGTTGGGTGTAGAAAATAAGCCCCAAAACGAGCTTTAAATAACAAATTTTGTGCCTAAAAGTCGCGTCCAGCGCCCGCGGAGGGTCCAACAAGTGCTGGGAAAAAGCTTCTGCCTCGGCCGAGTCACGCGCCCAGCGGGCGCTGCCCCAAGGCCGGTCCTCCTGCGCGCAACGATTTTGTTTCAGCCTGTTCTCCCTCAGTGAATCTCCGATTTTGGATCCGTTAGCAGGTACAAACTCCTCTCGAATGAACTTTAATCCTATGCTATCCAAGCTTCATCATTATAACTCCATTGCACGCCAATTTCCACACCAAACAATCTACATGCAATTACAAAATTTCAGCGTAAAAACAATCCAAAATACAAAATAAAATAAACCTAAAGCTATGAAACGAGACTCGAAACGTCGTGTAAAACATGACTAAAACATACCAAACAAACCCCCCCCCACACTTAACCATTTGTTTGTCCTCAAGCAAAAATCTAATCACAAACACATCCAAATCGAGTAGAAAATCAACATGCAAGCCTCAACAACCAAACATACCTTCAATACGAGGACTTAAACTAGACTCAACTTTCAATCAAACGTAGTCACTCAATTAAGCTCGTAGTGTTTCCCGTTAACTAAACCATCTCACAAGTACACAATCACGATATACGCACATCTCACATCTCCCTAGCTCTCTACAAGTCAAATTCCCTTAAATATCTCTTCTTCTATTTTTTAAGGTCATTGATCATTGGGTATAAACTTCAATGAATCTCATCAAATATCCCAATGTAGTTTCTCATACTCATTATCATAGATAAGAGGAGTAGAGTCCACGAACTTAACTCGACAACTTATTCACCCTTCTAGCGTTTTTATTATTTTTTTTGTTTTTTAAGAGAATAAAGGAATAAGACACGTAAATGAAAAGGGAGTATCACTCATATAACGGATCATGATTGAGCACGACATGCCCCAATAAACGATAATAATCAAACAACTTAACCTAATCAAAAGTCGAATCAATCTAAGTCCTACCACCATTCATACCACATACTAAGGCTTAACATGCTAATAAACGACTCTCATCAAATATGTATGCAATCAAACAAGCTAGAGAACAACAAACAATCAAGACAGGGAGACATAAACAAATAAATAAAGTAAAAAGACACACAAGCAAGTCCACCAATCCCCCACCCCACACACACACACACTTAAATGTTACTATGCCCTCGTAGTAAGCTAATGTAAAGGTAGAGAAGACTTCCCTGATGAAGACGAGAAACAAAAAGCTAGACTCAATACGCCAGATCCCGGATGTTGCGAGTAGTCGGTTGGTGAAGAATGAAGAAGCCGGACTCCGCACTCGCCTGCAATTTAAAACACGAATATGTTATTTATTATTCAAAAAGGGAAAGAAAACATGAAATAATTAAATAACTGAAATAAAACAAAAATTGTTCATTTAATGTCTCGAGCTCGACAAAAGTATTTCTCCTCAAAGTCACTTGGGCTGACTAGGAAGTTTATCCTTCCTATTCTGCATATGCAACCTGCCACCACAACAAACAAATCACAACTTGCGGGAGAGAATATATAAATAGCAAAAAGAAAATAAATAAAATAAAATACGAATGAACGATACAATACGATACGATAAGAAAAACATTGAACATGAAAATAGAAAATAACAAACGAAACACTCAAAATCAAAAACGCCTAAAGCTTTCTCCGAAAACCGCGCCAAATTTGTTTAACCTAAAATATGTACTCTAGGTTCTCGCAAATATACGAGGTCAATTGCACATGGCAAGTTAACCCCGGTCGAATCTCAATGGAAAGCTTAACAAGGTGATTCTAATCCTAAGTGTTATTAAGAACAAATAAATAAAAATCATACACTCTAATCAATAACAAGCATGAGAAAACAAGATATGAATAAATAAACAAAATAATAAAAATGTGGGATTCCAAATTTAAGGGCCTAGAGTTAATAAAATCCAAAATCAATTAAATTATGCTTCTAAATTCATGCTATTGTTCATTCATTAAGGGCTTCTTAATAGTTAGTCTAATTAATTACTGACGTATTCTTAATTAGACACTAATCATGACTTACATATTGAATTACCCTAAGAAGAAATTTTCAATTAAGAACAACGATTCGCAAGTAATCAATGGTTTCCTAGAGTTTCTTCATTACTAACTTTCGTATTAAATAATTAAGTAGCGATTATAACTTACGTATTCTAATCATACAATAGGAAAATTATAAATAAATAGTGAATATAATTCATACGTCTCTAATTTGGAATTATTAATTATTTAACCCTAGTTCTATGTTTAAATTATCTCTCGATCTCAACTAACAAACAAATAATCAAAAACGGTGGTCAATCGTCTCAATTAAATAAGCACAAGTTAAATCACGAAGCATGGATCGAGAACAATCAAATATTAATCAAGAAATTCTAAACGCTAGGTAGCGTAAAACATTCAATCCATATAAACAATTAAAGATAAAAATTAAATAAAACTTACTAATATAGAATCTTGGATTGAGCGTCAAACTCGCCTTGAATCCTTCCCGAGGCAAAATTAGAAAGAAATCAAATAATGAAAGTGTATCTAGGGTTTGGAAGATTGAAAATATAAGTTGGGGTAGAAAATACGCCCAAAAACGGGCTTTAAATAACAAATGTCGCGTCACGCGAGTCACGCACCCAGCGGCCACTAGCCCTGGCCCCAGCGGCCGAGTCACGCGCCCAGCGGTCACTTGCCCCCAGGCCTATCCTCCTGCGCACAACAATTTTATTTTGCCCCATTCTCCCTTGTTTAACTCTGATTTTGGATCCATTTGCGGCTACGGACTCCTATCGAGATGAAATTTAATTCTATGCTATCCAAGATTCATCATTATAAATCTATTTCACACCAATTTCCACACCAAACAACTTACATGCAATTACAAAATTTCGATGTAAAAACGAACCAAAATACAAAATAAAATAAACTTAAAGCTATGAAACGAGACTCGAAACGTCGTGTAAAACACTACTAAAACATACCAAACAGAAAGCGTAGAGACTGGTGGGAAGCTTGTTCTATCAAGGCAAGGTCCATGACAGGTGGGAGCAATGGTGTCAATTTGACGGCGCTGAGGAGTTGATTAAATACTTGAAAAACATTATCATCCTCGGAAAAGATGCAAATTTGATAGGGCTCAGCCATCATCACCCTGTCATGATAAATATATAAGTTTTCCTATCCTTTACACTAGGTTCTGCCAGTGGTGAGTATAAGGTCGATCCCAAAGGGAGTTGGTGTACTCTCTCTCTCTCTGTCACGATTTTATATATTTTTATAGAGGGGCCTGCCTCGGGCAAGGAAGTAACCAATACATGAAATAAAACAAAAGAAACGTAAAAAGGAAAAAAAGATACTTGGCTTGAGGCTCAACTTGTTACGCCTTGATCAACTCCTTGGTCATCAGTGCAAAGATTCTCGTTGCATACACATGTCATTGGTTAATGGAGAGCGTAAGAAAGAGGTTTTACTTCTACCATCCAAACGCATCACTCAGGCAACCCCTTTTTTAATCGTCACGTAGCCACCTAAGCCTCGCCCAAAAGGTAAGGGTTACCCATCCCTTATCCCCCTTGCCCAAGTTTGTTACGCCTTGATCAACTCCTTGGTCATCGGTGCAAAGATCCTCATTGCATACACATGTCATTGGTTAATGGAGAGAGTAAGAATGGGGTTTTACTTCTACCACCAAAACACATCACTCAGGGAACCCCCTTTTTATTCATCACGTAGCCACCTAAGCCTCGCCTAGAAGGTAAGGGTTACTCATCCCTTATCCCCCTTGTCCAAGCTTGTACTCGAGCCAAGCTTACTCCAGCGTAGCCAAATAGGCATTAGCGGGACTGCGCAACCATGGGCACACCATCTCAGATGCCCATCCCATGGCGTTCCCCACCTACTTCACCACGTTGATCCCTCTGATTGGCAAGCAGGGAGTCGCTAACAATCTGAGTTTCTAGTTCGCAGTGGTAACCTAACCTTGCCTAATCATATATTTTCGTGCGAAAAGCATCACACACGCCACCAATCGACCGCAACTAGAAAGACAGATGGATTCTCTCTCTTTCTAACCACACTGAGAGACACGAAAGTGCACGTAACGCCTCTTGAACAGATCAGAAGGAACAAACAAGAGAAGCTGCTCCTTAGAGCTGTTAGCGTACCATGCTTTGAGCACCTAGTGGTTTGATATCCTCATCAGAGTCATCCGGCCAACGAAGCCTCTTTATTTTATTGAAGCGCTGTCTCTGACATGGACCCGGTGAAATTGAATTCTCCGTGAAGATGCGGAGTACCCTTTGATCTAGGGAATGTGTAAGACGGAGAAAGATTAGCGACTTGTTAGAGGAATAAGTTCTCTTCATATGTGTATTTAGGGGATATTCTTCGAAGAGTCTTCGTCCACGGATTGTTCTCTTGGTGGGGAACCATAAAGCACATCTGGCAAGGATCAAGGGGGATCTCGTGGGGCCCTATCTTGCGAAAGTAAAGGGGAACTGCTCGGTTTTTGTCTGGCTTGCCTTTTTGCATCTTCCTCTTGTCTTCCTTGAAGGTTATAGTGGAAAAAGACAGAGGATCTAATTCATATCTTTAGTCTGCGTTGGTGAATAGAAGCCCCCCTATCAAGCAAGAAGGAAGCGACTCGATTCCATTCTTCTTTGTCACTGAGGTCCAAACAGGCCAGAAAGGAAAATCAGTAGTCAATTGCCTTGGTTTTTCCAAGAAAGACATGGGAGTCGAAGAAAGCCGAGAGGAGGGTTCGTGGAGTCAACCTCTGTGCTTTACTTTAGTGATCTGTTACAAGAGCGAGGGTACGAAGTAGATACTGATCAAAGAGCAGCAAAGAGAAAGATGTATGCTCGACTTCGGTTGCCGGTGTATAGGTAGGAGTACATTATGGCAGGATCAGTCCGAGTTTCTTTCTTACCCAATATATCCGACTTCTTGGTCCTTGGGTTTCTTGACCCATTCTTACTGATATTGTTCGTTTTCAAGAAGGCTGCTTCGATCGGAAAGGTGATGTAGCTCTGACCCAACCCGAGTTTTTCCAGGAAAAAACTTCGAATTGGGAGGGCGATCCTCTCGGTGAACTGACCTGATTTCCGACCTCTTGCATTGCATTACCATAACGAAAACGAACATTCAAAAAAGAGATTGCTCTTGTGATTCGGAATGAAGCTTTATCGATCGAGTGTGTTGTTCCTTTATCTGTCTTTTCCATCAAGTGCCCGCACTGCGTCAGCGATGACCAGACCAAGTCCACTCTTTTGATTTTTCCTAGAAGTGAGTCATTGATACCGGCTCTTCCTTTTGTGGTTCGGGTTCGCCTTTCCAGACGATAGTTCTAAAAGAGCTTCAGAAGGCTGGCCAGCAGAAGACGGAACTCTTTCCTCAACATCAACAACAATAAATTCCAACCTTGGCTTAAAAGCGACTCTTCTCCGAGCGGATCAATTAGAGCTAGATATTTTAAACTTCCAAAGCATTAACTCAAAGGAGGAAAGTCCCCTCATGATAACTTGCTTCGGAGGGGCAAAGTCAATCTGAGTAGAGTAATCGGACCTTACTTAGGCCCACCTACCTGGGATTTTTGCTACTTTATCATTAGTTTTATGCTGTTAGCAGGAAGAATTAGACAAAAAATACTGTTTGCGAGGAATCCACTATTTTCGCACCCTAATCGAAATTGAATCGAAGTCTAGGAAGGGGAATTAAGTTTAATCATTTCACAGTTATATGAAACATCAATATGATATGAGTTCAATGATTATCGAATTGGGCAACATAACATACTGAAGAAGACACTCTAGGACGTTTGGGAGCTAGAACTACTGCTACCGTGGAATCCGCGATCGCATTCTCCCTTTAGACCAGGCAATTCCACTCTTTATTACTTCTCGGCCTGGCACCGCCCGAGCTAGGAAGAAAAGGAGCGACAGCTCCGACCAGTTCATTCATAGTAAAATTCCTTAAGAGGAATCGGACTGGTTGTAGTAGTTCCAGAGGCTCCACTTCTTGCTGGTCTTGCTAATGATCTTGTTAAGGTCTTGCAGAGCCTACTTTCGGACCTTCTTCTGAGGCTGCACAAAAAGAAAGCAAAGAAGAGCTTAGGACAGTAAGATCTCCTTTAGCTGCCCATACCGAAAGACCTAGCTACACATACCCACCACATACTAAGTTAGCTCAATTAACAAAAGAAAGATTGAAACCAACATATCGAATGAGCTCCTCCGGTGAAAGCACCTATCCCTCAAGTGATCCCTGAACATAGACCTGCCGGGACCCTTGGCTTGCACCGCGTATCCTTTCGTTTCTTGTCCATGTGGTGAATGCGGATTCTTGAGAAGGCTTTAGGTCAAAAGTGGCAATTCTTTAGTTGTAAATCGCCTGAAGGCTAGCGAGATGCTTCACACATGTGAGTTGTTGAAAAGCTTAAGAGAAGAACGAAAGAACTGTCACAGGATTAAGAAAAAAAGAACGAAGAGTGTAAGTGGTTCGTACAGCAGCAGATCTCCTCTACGTACTTCACGTTATGTTGTATATCTGTGTATGCTAATTGCTGCTGCGACCAGGGCTTTATATAGAAGCTGGAGTGGGCTATGGGTCAGGCCCATGACATTCTAAGCAAGTTAGGGTTTCAAAGGATTTCTTTCCTTGCATAAATATCTCCAAATATATCCATCCCTATCATCAATGAGGTCCAAATCGTGCATATCCATTGTGTAAGGAAATAGAGATTTTTTTCTTTATTTTCTCCCGGCTGCCAGGATTTTCCGCACCTTGCCCAAGGATATGGTCAAGACATGCGTCGTATGCACCTTGCCTTCCAACTTTCCAAACTTTCGTTTCTTCTAATCCAAGCTTCTCCATGTGTCATAAATTATTTTGAACAAACATTTTCCTTGCCTTCTTGCTCAAGGTATTGACTTGTGCATCGTCTTGCTCAGGATCTAACTCGTCTTGGTGGCGGCTAGGGTTTGTATGGAAGATATTCTTTCTTTATTGAGTGGATTCCGAGTATTTGCAGCAGTTGACTGCCTTGATTCTTTCCATATGTAGCTCTGGCAGGATAAAGGAAATATATCTTTTCTTGTTTGTGCACCGGGGTAAGAATCTGCATCAGCTCTTCCAAAGATCCTATCAAATCTTTCCTTTTCAGCTCCTCGTTCGCCAAGTACTCCATCTTGTGCACAGAGAGTCTCCAAACGTCTTGCCCAAGGTGTTGCTCAAGAAACTTCGCCTTCCAGCTTTGTAATGTCAGGTCCAAATTCCACACGCTACATTGTCTTAAGCACAAATGTTTCTTGTTCAAGGTGTTGTAATGCCTAGAATTTGCTTCTTTCACGGGATGTGGCCTGACTTGCCCAAGACTCATCCCAACTACCTGTCTCATACAAGTTGTCCTCCTAGACACAAAGACACAAAAATAAAGAAAACAAGACTAGATCTATACCTAGAGAAGCTCAAAAAGAGCACGAAAAATGGGCTCGTCAGTCCACTGTCAACGAGTCTCAAGTTGATGTGTCTAGTTCCACACTAGAGTCACCGTATCAGGAGGATGATAATGTGAATGTAGTAAACACTGTAGATGTAGATGATACTATATCAGTTCACCGAGACGGTGACTAGGTAGAAATTACAGATGTTGAAGAACATCTACACTCTCATAATGTCCTCGAAACAGAAGAAGATGATGAAGAATATGAAGAATATGAAGCAAAAGAAGAAGAAGAAGAAGAAGAAGAAGAAGATGACGATGATGACTATGTAGATGAAGATGAGGAATACGAAAATGACAATGAAGATTGTGTAGAAAACTTACCATATTTTTATTTCAACTTATTAATTATAATGTCATTAAAAAGTCAATATAAAACTTCCAATTTATATGTCTTTCTTATAAATGCAACTTAATTATTTGTTTTCAACCTAATAGATGTCTTCGAGTCAGAGAGCTTCCTCACAGGATGATGTTGGCACTCCTCGAGGAAGGGGTACACGACGTTCACCATTATCAGCTGGGGTCGGTCGGGGTTCCTCGGGTTCATCATATGGATATGAGTCTAGGATTGGTCTGAGCTACCATTTTGGTGGCTTACGTTTAGGTGGTCATTCCTCTGGCTCTGATATTGATCCTCACGTGGAACTGATATCCACAGGCGACTTCGTTCTCTCTTTGAGTGAGCTGGGGTACCTAAATACAATCACATATTCAAATTAAACACATATTTAATAAGTAAATCAAAAAACTAATATATATGTTTCATAAATGAATTATGTAGGAGATTTTACCCGCATAACGACCATGCTGATTATATCTGGGAACTCTTCAAGATTGTTTCGAATCCGACTAGATATAGTTGGAAGTTGACGCTTCCTGACGTGAGACAGAGATATTGGTAGGAATTTAAGGTTCGAAAATTTTCTAAAACTTTCAAATTCATTCTAAATTATAACGATAAACTTGAAGTTAAATACAATGTCTAACATACAACTTGAATGCTATAAAAAATTTACTTGGGAACAGACGATCGATGTCAAGATTCAAGAGCTTTGGTATGATAATTGCAGAGAACGATATAAGGACTTTGTTTGCAGGATAAAGAGGAGGAGGAATGATCCCCCACAGAGAGGTGGACAGCCAGGATACTGGCCTGATGGTGTTTTGGGTGGGTTGGCTCGCCTACTGGTCCTATCAAGCACAGGGGAGGGTCAAAGTCCATTATGCAACGAGCTGAGGAGAAGGTAATTTCACTTTACAATTTCAATAATGTTTTATAGTTTAATTTCATATACACAAGTTTTAATAACACAACCCGATAGGTATATAATGCATAGGTTGTTGAGAGGGGAGTACCTCCAATGGACTGCATGTTTGACTCTTTTCTCGATGAGCATCGGTACGCAGACGGGACGTATACTGATGCGAAATCGCATGCGATTGCGGTAAGTCTTAATTTAAATGTCATATAGTTTCTATTTTCAATCATTATAATATATTATTAACAAATGTTCATTTATCATGTAAATGTAAATTGAGGTGTTTGCCCGTGCTGAACGAGACCGTAAAAAACGGTTGAGGCCATGATTGATATGGAGGATTATGCCTACAATATGTGGGACACAAGATGAAAATATTACAGGCAAGCTCGAAGTAGAGGACAAGAAGAGGATCGAGGAAGAGGACAAGAAGAAGATTGAGAAAGTATTCGAGTGTACTATGAAGTGGTTGAATTCCAATAGACTTGTTCCAGGGATTGGTCCTTTTAAAGACAAGAAGAGGAAGTACGAGATGATTTTTAACCCCATCTAAGCCAAAATTCATTACCAACTTTCTAAATAATGCTTCTATTTTATCTGGTTCTTTTGCCATCCATTATTTTCCTATGTGCAAGTAAATTAAGGCATCAATAGAATTATATATTTTTATTGTTCGATAGCTAATATACATATTACTATTTCAACTAGAGTATTTAAGCATGATAAATATACTAAAATTGAGTTGTTGCATGGGATCGAAAACATTGAAATTTTATGTTTTTAACCATCAATTTATTTTATTTTATGATCCAAAGCTTCTTCAGCTACAATTCCAGAAATATTGCAAGCTAAAATTGTCGTAAATTTTACAATTGTCCTGCATCTTTTCGAATGATTTACATCTTTTATTTAGCTTTTGAATTTATGTTAATTTTAAAGCTTTAAACCTTACTTATATCAATAGGTTTTTTGTGAACTAAAAACAATCATGTGATTTTACAATAAAAAACTATAAAGAACTACTGTGTTTCACAAAATATTGAGTATTGACCAAGCTTCCAGCACATTGAATTGAGTTCTTGTATTTTCTTTGACTACTGATTTTTCATTTCAAATTGAGAAAAAAGAAGTCGAAAATTAGATGTTTTGGGTTTTGCTATTATTGAGTATTGACCAAGCTTTCAACAAATTGAATTCGGTTTTTGTGTTTTCATTGGTGACTGAATTTTAATTGGAAATTCATAAAAAAGAAGTTAAAAATTAGGGATTTTGTGCATTATTATGCTGCAGAAGTTTAGAGAGAGGGCAAAGAAAGGATTGGTAGAGTATAGACAATGGGAAAGAACTGGAGTTGTTTAGTTTTATTTTTCTTAAAAAATAATAACATGTTTTTAGATGATTATACTTTCATAAAATTTTTATTTTATTTTTGTTGGGAACATTTTTGATGATTGTGGAATCATTATTTATATGTTTTGATTATGCGAAACCATAATGCGTAACCTTAGTATATATGCACAATATTAAATTGTGCTTACGCTTTAATTGATGCTTAGGTGTTTATGATTTATTTGTGTGTAGATTAGATAGACTAAAGAGATGGTTAAGTGTAAGGACAGATCGATGAAAGACAGATTGTGTCCATAGGAACCATCTGTGTTCTTGTTGGTCCCGAAAGAGCTAGATTGGTGTATGGGGGGGGGG
>JAPKLX010000063.1:896243-919542 GCA_026898415.1 Leonotis leonurus
TCATCTAATACGGAATAGTTCTTGATGAAAATTTCGGGTCATTACAGTATAGTACTTGTCAGATTATATTTTATAACACAGAGTGTCACAATGTACTTTTGGGACATTAAAAAATGTAAGTAAATGTAACAATGACAATTTATGTATAATATGGAAAAAATCTTTCGCTAATCCAAATTTTATATAAATCTTAGGTATTCAAGTTTACGCACTTTAATTAATTGTCCATAGAATCCCGCCTGTATAGAGTCTCTGTAATTCCCTATTTTAATGCATATGCAACTACTGATAGATGTTTTCTAAATCCCGTGAGATATAATGTGAAACTTGTAATTTTTCACAAGATAATGAAAAAATTTGTAACTTGTGGTGAAGGTCACTTACAAATATTTATATTTAGTGTTAATTTGATTTTTTATGTTGTTAAATAAATATAGGATAGTAATTATATAAAAATTGTTAAAAAATGGTGAAGAATATAAAAATCCGGACGGTTCGTGTGCTAGACCGAAACCGTTCGGGTTTTCAAAATATTATGGAATTTAAGAATTTTATTTATATTTAGTGTTGATTTTATTTTTAATGTTGTTAAATAAATATAGGATAATAATCATATAAAAATTGTTAAAACATGGTAAAGACTATAAAAATTCAGACGATTCGTGTGCTAGACCGAGACCGTCCGGATTTACACGGATAGTTTCAGAGTTTTCAAAATATTGTGGAATTTAATAATTTTATTTATATTTAGTCTATCTCGTGGGTTTAGACTACAGAGCGTAAATCTGATGGCATACCTCTCATTCCTCGAGAGCTTCAATTGAGATATTTCAATATTTTTGCACGAGAATCGAACGCACAAGCGCAAATTCCTGAGATCGGCTAAATTATGGAGACTCTTCACTTCGGCAACATACAGAGTCAGTTCATGCATGTAGAATCTGAGGTATTCCATATCGAGTTTTGTATTTTCATATGAAATACCACATTTAAGTTTTTCATAACTCATGTCCGTATAATTATTTATTTATTTAATTAAAATTGCGTACTATAAAATACATGTTCAATGTTGATTTGATTATTTATATTGTTAAATAAATATAGGATGATAATTATGTAAAAAAAATAAAAAAAATTGAGAAAAATACCAAAACCCGGTCGGTTCGTGTGTGGGACCCGAACCGTCCAGATTTATGAATTTCATGTCCGGGTTTTGTTTTTTTTTAATTTTTAATTAATAGGTTTAAATATAATTATAATTTTCATATAATCGAAATATCACGTTTGGTGTAGGGTGTCGAGTGCAATTATAATGTCTCGATTGTAACTAATATATAATGAAAATTCAAATCTCGTTTGTTGATTTATTTTTAATATTGGTAATATATTATTGAATGTTAAATATAATTAATCAATTTTATTAATTTCAAAATTATGTTTATTTAATTTTTATTAGTTTTTCAACCATATTTTTACATAATTATTAACAAAATTATAAATGTATTACGAAAATAAATTAATTACAAAATTAAAAATTATTATTTTTTGGATCAATTAAAACAACTAAAATCTTACGTGAGTATATTTACAACATAAATTATAATAAACATCTAGTTTAATTATATTTGCAAAAAGAATAAAAAAAATTAACTAATAATAAATTCTAAATTAAACATAATAATTTTTCAATCATTACATTATTTCACCAAATTTTATATAAAACAAAAATTGATTTAGGACAATTAAGTTTCAACATAAAAGTGGACATTTTTCATAGAAAAGATACAAAGGGGAAACTTTGCATTTTAAGTTATGGAATTGGGCATTTACCATATAGCACCCATTTTAGTTTAACAAAATCAGTAGCGATTATATGTTTCGTTACATATAGGGGTGGTTTGGTTTGTGTGATAGGATTGATAGAATTATAAGCTTTAAATCTCTACCTTTTTATACATAATCATGCATCTCCTTATGAATTCAATCCATTTTTATGCCCCTTAATCACTCAAATGCTTGATTTATAATCACACCAAATTTGACTTGATTATTTAATCAAGCATTTGAGTGATTAAAAAGCATAAAAAATGACTAAATTCATAAGGAGAGAGAGGATTATGGATAAGAAGGTAGAAATTTAAAGGTTATAATTTTATCAATCCTATCACACAAACCAAACCACCACAGTGCAATTAATTTTATTAGAATATAGTAAACGTTGGGACGTGCATACATGTAGCTAAATTTGCTACTCACTCCTTCCTAGGTCAATCATTTCTTTTCGGTACATTCTAAATTATAGTCTAATTTTTCAACGTGAATAATAAAAACATGTCGTTTACTAAAATAATTTTACCATTTTACTAAAATAATTTTATTTAATATTTATGGGAAATAATTTTAGTATAATAAACAAAAGCAAGATAGCACTATTATATATTATATTTTTCAAAACATATTAAATACATTTTTATGTATTTAATATGTATAAAAAGTAAATTTTGGAGACCAATGATGTAATTCTAATGATGTTGCAATATATCTATTAATATATAAAAATAAGGTTTTAGTAATCACTTTTTAGTGTCAAATCTTATACATATAACAATTGTTTTTAAAAGAATGTGCAATCTTCTCCCGTAATTATAATGTCTCACTACACATAAATTTATTAATAGTATAGTTTATTATTATGAAATTATTATAATATCAAATATATTTAAATATAATTACTTTTCTCTTTCCTCTATCCTTTTGTTTTAATAAAATATTTCTATTTCGTTCGTGTAATCATATGCAATATGCATCTTAAATTAAAGATTTTGACAATAACTTTAATTTGATATATGATATGAAATAAACAAATTTAATATGAAAAAACTACGATCATTTAAAAAACTTTACTATATAAATTTATCATACATATATTAAAATTTATATGTGATATTTTTATTTACTCACTACAAACAACTTAATTATCATCAATAAATCAATATGTATCCAAAATTAGCAAATATATAATACACTTTAACCAAATTATTTTTTAATACACTTTATTCATCTTATTTATTGCATAAAAAATATATATAATTTTATTTTGGTAAATACTTAAATATATGATTTTAAATATATCGTCCATATATATTATTTTTATTTCTTTAAATTGTCATTATTTTACCTACTACTAATCTATATACTATATTAAAACAAGGTTTTCAATTGAACATCAATTGTAATGGCAATTATGTAATTATATTCAAATTAATGGCTTATTATATAAATGTAGATTAAATGATATTAACTACTAATAAATAATAATTAAATCTTTCAAATTACTAGGTTATGAAAGTAACTACCCAAATATTTGTATAATTATATTAATTCAAAAATTTAATCTATTTTTGTATGTAGAAATATATTCAATATACATCTTAAATTTGAAAAAAAAAATATTATAATATAAACAAAATTACAAAATCATGATAATAATTGTTCAAATGATCTAAAAATAATTATTAAAAACTTATTTTAAATGAGTAAATTAAATATAGAAGACTAACTATTTATTAATTCACATTATGTAAAATATAGGGTTAAAATATTTTCTCATTCATATGTGTTACCTATATATGGAGTTAGGTTGATATGAGAGGAAAAAAATTATGTATATTCAAACAGTCTAAAATTAATAATTAAAATTTATTTATTTATTATAAGTACTTTATATTAGGGACATAAAATTTTATTTTTAATAGATAGTTGATATATATATATATATTTCATTTCCCACCCAATAAGACTACCTACCTATATATATATATATATATAATTAATGTACTGATATTTATACACAATTTTTGTAATATATATGTGATTATTACATTTGTTCTTATATTATTAGTGATTACTTTTATTATAATTGTTTTATTCATTTGAACATTTTATGAAGTAAGTTAAATTAATATCTTTTTGTAAATAGTGTAAAAAAGTCTCTTATAAGAATTCTACAAGGAACATAATATATTATTTATTACATAATGTGAAAAATAAAAGAATGATTCACGATAATTTTTATAGTTCAATGTTCTCATTAGTAGCACTATAGTTTTTTTAAGGTAATACATTACTTCAAATAATATTTATATTATTTTTGTCACCTAAGGCCACTATGAATTGGACACAAACATTAAAAAAATGAGACTTAATATTTTAAAGATATTTTTTCTTTTTGAGAAAGTAATCAATTTTAATGAAATTGTCCAATAAGAACACGTTATCACTCTTAGCCTACCAATTGAGTAATATTTTTTTTTTAGATAATTGTCCACAATTTTTGTTATTGTACATGAACTATAAAATCTACTCAACAATGCATCAACTATCATTTTTTAGCTAATTAATACATCGGGCTATTTTCGGTCAAACTAGGGAAAAGTAGCATATCCTCCCTTATGGTAGAGGCCCCTATGACGGATCACCCCTTATGGTCCGATTTTGTTCAAATAGGTCCCTGAAGTCGATAAGTTGATGCAACTTAACCCTCCCTTCTAACGGCCATTTAATGTCGTTAAGTAAATTAATTTTTTATTTCAGCACCTTATCGAATTTTGGGGCCTATTTGAACAAAAACTGGATCACAATGTATGATCTGCCATAGGGGCCTCTACCCTAGGGGCAAATATGCTATTTTTACCATGTTTTAAATATCACGTATATTATATTATATGTTCATTTTCACTAAAAATAAAATAATTCATATGCTACTTAATAGAAATATAATCATTTATGTCAAAATTGTGTCAAATTATTAGTAATTTATTAGTTATTATGTAAGTTTATAGTGAAATAATACTTATTTTTCTATCTAATACCAAATTAAATATTTCTAATAAGAAAAGACGACATAAATTTTGTTATAAAAAATATTTATTAAAAAAAATTATATATAATAATTTTTTCCAAATAACACAATACACAAATAATTTAATCACGCCCTTAGCATATAATTATGCTACTTTTTCCGTCAAACTAATGCATATGTGGACCCGACTAAATGATGGTTCATGTACAATACCAGAAATGGTGGTTAGTTTGTGTATTTATCGACAATTATCTCTTTTTTACCAAAATTATTGGTTACATGCTTTCACTAAATATTTAGTCTTCAATTTTTTTTTTTATAAATGATTGTATTTTTTTGTAATTTAATTTTCTTTATTTATTTTTGTCAAGACCGAAGATATATGAAAAACTTTAAGAAACAAAAATATTTGATTGTCGGATTGTGAAATCGTTGTTTATCTTCATCTTTTAATTCCATGAATTTGAATTGTTTGTTTTGATTATAAAATAGATTATAGGTCATCTAATTCTCCTTTATATATATATATATAGATATAGATATATATTTAAATTTATCATTCATTTAAACCGTAAAAAATGGTAAAATTACTAAAAAATGATATTGAATGATGAATTGTGAATAAAAAAAAAGAATTTAGAAATAAAATATGTTATAAATTTTATCTATTATATCTTCAAAAATCAAACACACCGTAATGTAACTCATATGCTTTTACTCATATAAAAAATTATTATATGAAAAATGAGAAAATATGTGAACCATCTATTTTGGATTAATCTATTAATTTGATTTTCTATTATATATCATTATTTTATCTATTAATTTAGTCATAAATTATTTTTTTACTACATGTTTATATTTAATGTATACTAAATTGTTTATATTTAGTTGTAACAATCACGCTCTATTAAATATAAAAAAAATGTTACTATTTTTTAACTTGAATTTGTAGATTGTTACATATGAATTATTTTATTAGTTTAACAACTCTATTGTACGTCTTTGTATGTATAAGTACTATTTTATAAATGTATGATTTAAATTATACTACTCCCTCCGTCCCACTAGATTAGAAGCATTTATTTTTGGATCGGAAACCAATATTTGCTTTTAGTATGACTCACATACTTTTAAATTGTAAAAGTTACCAAAAAAGGAAATGTGTCTAATCTAGCGTGATGTCCCAAAAAAGAAAATGCTTCTAATATAGCGGGACGGAGGGAACAATATTTTTAAAATTATCTCTATTACTTTTAACTTTTATCGTGCATCGCACGGGTACATAAACTAGTTATTTTATTATTCATAGGGGTGATCAAATTGGTACCAGTTCTCGATTCTAACCGGAACCGAACCGAAACTGTTAGTTCTTTTGGAATTGAGAACTGATTTTTTCGGTTTTGGTACTGGAACCGGTTCCCAACTCCACCAAATATTCAGGTATCGGTTCTACCCGGAACCGATCGGGTAGAACCGAAATCTTTTACTCTCAAATTTAATTTTATTTTTTATTCATTTAAAATTAAATTGATTCATTTAAACCATTAATTATTATCTACTTTTTAAATATAGTTTAACTACTTAAACATTTAAATATTTTTTAAAATATTAAAATTTTGTATGTTTATTTAAAATATTATATTTATTTCATATTAGACATGATTTATTGTATGCATTTAAATATAAATTTATTTTCTTATGACTATTCTCTATAGTTCAGTTATATTAGACTTAAGTATGTCCCATTATATATGTTTGATAGTATTAGATATAGTTTATTTACTTCGACATAAATTAAAAAATAACTTTACTTTTTAATTAAATAACATATTTTGTGTTCAATTTAAATTAAATTTATTTGGTAAAATATTTCATATATTTAATTATTTAATTAAATATAAAAATATATTGTTTGAAAATTTAAAAATATAGACATGTCAATTTTTGATTGCTAATTTGCTAGCTCATATCTTATTTAGATAAAATTGAGAATTTGATTGTACAAAATTAATTAAATAAATCAAAATTTTAATATTTTTATGTTAAATTAAAAGTTTATGATATAAATGAAAAATGAATATTTTATAAAATGAATATTCCTAATTGGGGTAATAGGTAAAATTACCCACTTTTATAAAATAAAAATAAAAAATACCCACTTAAAAATAAAAGATAAAAAATACCCACTTTTTATAATAACATGATGAATTTCATCATGTGATCATGTTATTCAAGTTATTTTAAATTTGAATAACATGAACACATGATCAATTTCATCATGCTATTTAAAAAGTGGGTATTTTTTATCTTTTATTTTTAAGTGTGTATTTTTTATTTTTTACTTATCAAAATGGGTATTTTAGCATTTACCCCTTCTTAATTTTATTTGAATTAGTTGGAGAACCCGAAAGATGAAATAATTGATAAAAATAGAATTTTTTTTAAATAAAAGATCGGGTCCAACCGGTACTAACCGGAACCGAATCGAGGAACCGAACCAGTTCTTCGGGTATCCAATTACCCAACAGTTCTGGAACCGGTTCTTACAATTTGATAATTTTCGGTTCGGGTACCTGAATTTTCGGTTCTGGGTACCTGGAACCGAACCGATTCTCACCCCTAATTATTCACAATGTATCTATTAATTTTCACCATATTTCAAATTATTAATTTTTAGTTTACCTACGATACACATATTTAATTATAAATAGTAGTCTCTATGTCTCATTCAAGATGACCCCCTTATTTTCGGCATGCAGACCAAGATAATCCCCTTCTTTTTATTTACTCATACACTTAAAGCACAAAAATGTTACTATAAAAGGAAATGAGTCATCTTCGTGGGATATACGGAAACGACAAAAGGGCCGTCTTGAGTGGGACGGAGGGAGTATAAGACTTTTATTCTCTGGGTTTCGACCCGAAATAAATAAAGGACTCAAAATCAAATAAAATAAAATAAAAATGAAAAACGGGAAAAACGAGCGTGGGTTGCCTCCCACGAAGCGCTTTATTTTACGTCGTTAGCTCGACGAAATGGAACTAATGTAACGGGGGATCAGATATGGGCATTGGCTCCACAACTTCGAGCATACAGTCGCCTTCAATGTACGGTTTTACCCGATGTCCATTTACTCGAAAAGAATCCTCCCCGTCATTACTATATAGTTCGATGGCCTCGGATGGAAATATATCCTTGATCACGAAAGGGCCGTTCCACCTAGATTTGAGTTTGCCCGGGAATTATCGAAGTCTGGAGTTGAAAAGTAGAATTTTCATTCCCGGCTTTAACTCCTTGTGAACAATACGGCGATCATGAATTCGCTTAACTTTGTCTTTGTAGATACATGCACTCTCGTACGCCTCGTTTCTAAGCTCATCAAGCTTGGAAATTTATAGTGCTCGCCTCTCGGCTGCCTTGTCGAGGTCGTATGTTGCTGACTTAATAGCCCAATAAGCTTTGTATTCTACTTCGACCGGCAAGTGGCATGCCTTACCATACACAAGACAGTACGGGCTCATCCCAAGAATGCTCTTGAAAGCCGTCCTATATGCCCATAAGGCATCATTTAGCTTGATTGCACAATCTTTCTGGGATGATTTCACGATTTTCTCCAAAATTACTTTCACTTGCCTATTGCTTGTTTCGGCTTGCCCCGATGTTTGTGGATGATATGAGGTAGAAACTTTGTGGGTGATCTCATTCTTCTTCATCAATTTGTCGAACAACTTATTGCAGAAGTGTTTTTCTCCATCGCTAATGATAGCTCGAGGGAAACCAAATCGGCATAAGATGTTTTCCTGTATAAACTTGAGAACAACATTAGCATCACAAGTCCTAGTGGGGATGGCTTCAACCCACTTGGAAACATAGTCGACTACTAAAAGGATATACTCAAAGCCAAAAGATTTAGGGAAAGGGCCCATGAAATCGATACCCCACACATCGAAAATTTCGACTACCAATATGTTTTGAAGAGGCATCTCGTTGCGGCGACTTATGGCACCAACTCGTTGGCATCTATCACATGCTAAATAGAATGCTTGAGCATCCTTGAAGAGAGTCGGCCAAAAGAATCAGCTTTGCAAAACTTTATGAGCCGTCTTTTGTCCTCCAAAATGTCCTCCACATGGGGATTCGTGACAGAAACGTAGCACTTGCTCTTGCTTGGAATCCGGAATGCAACGTCGGATTATACTGTCCTTGCCTAACTTGAAAAGGTAAGGTTCCTCCTAAAAATAATGCCTGCAAACATAACAAAATCATTTCTCCTCTTGGGAAGTTAGGCCGGGTCTAAGTAGATTACATGCTAGATAATTCACA
This sequence comes from Leonotis leonurus, assembly GCA_026898415.1. NCBI lineage: Eukaryota > Viridiplantae > Streptophyta > Magnoliopsida > Lamiales > Lamiaceae > Leonotis > Leonotis leonurus. The sequence goes on from JAPKLX010000063.1 coordinate 905,432, forward strand.
ATATCGGCATACCAAGGAGTAATCGAAATTTCAGAGACATTCTCATAAGGAAAATTGTCGGAAACACAAGATGTATCAACATGTGAATGCTCAAGTCTAGAAAGATGATCAGCCACAGAATTTTCACTTCCTTTCCTATCTTTTATTTCTACATCGAATTCTTGTAAAAGTAAAACCCACCTAATTAATCGCGGTTTTGCTTGTGATTTGGTCAATAAGTATCTCAAGGCCGCATGGTCGCTATGAACAATTACCTTAGATCCTAAGATATAAGATCGAAATTTGTCTAAGGAAAAAATGACGGCGAACATCTCCTTCTCCATGGTAGTGTAATTTACTTGGGCCGAGTTTAGTGTCAAACTGGCGTAGTAAATCACACGAAGCATATTATCCGCTCGTTGACCTAAAGCAGCTCCTACTGCAAAATTAGATGCGTCACACATAATATCGAAAGGAATAGAATAATTCGGACCAATAACGATAGGGGCGGAAACCAATTTTTCTTTCAATATGGTGAAAGCATGCAAACAAGAATCGTCAAAATCAAAAGGAACATATTGAGCTAGTAAATGACAAAGTGGTTGGCATATTTTTGAAAAGTCTTTAATGAAACGTCGGTAAAAACCTGCGTGACCTAAGAAACTTCTAACACCCTTGACATCTCTTGGTGGGGGTAATTTTTCAATCACCTCAATTTTCGCCTTATCAACCGCAATGCCTGCACTAGAAACAATATGACCTAGAACAATGCCACTTTTAACCATGAAGTGGCTCTTTTCCCAACTCAATGTTAGGCCGCTTAAAACACATCGTTCAAGTACTTTCTCAAATTTAATTAAACAATCATTAAAAGATGAGCCAAGTACCGAAAAGTCGTCCATGAAAATTTCAACAAAATCCCCTATCATCTCTGAAAATATAGACATCATGCACCTTTGAAAAGTAGCGGGTGCATTGCACAATCCAAATGACATCCTCCTATAGGCATATGTGCCGAAAGGGCTTGTAAACGCTGTTTTCGCTTGATCTTCCGGTGCGATAGCAATTTCATAATACCCTGAAAGACCATCAAGAAAATAATAAAATTCATGTCCGGATAATTTATCTAACATTTGATCAATAAAAGGAAGAGGAAAGTGGTCCTTTTAGTGGCGACATTTAATTTGCGGTAGTCAATGCACATCCCCCACCCCGTGACAGGTCGAGAAGGAACAAGCTCTTGTTTATAGTTTAGGACCACCGTGATTCCTCCTTTCTTGGGTACCACATGTACCGGGCTCACCCATTCGCTATCCGCAATGGGATAGATGATACATTCCGCCAACAATTTGAAAATTTCTTTTTGTACGAGTTCCATGAGAACTGGATTGAGTCGTCATTGGCTATCTCGTTTTGGAATAGTGTCTTCCTCAAAATTCATGCGATGCATGCATGTAGTGGGACTAATGCCATGAATGTCCGCTAGGTCCCATCCGAAAGCGAGTTTGTGCTTTTTGAGAATTAGGAGTAGCAAGCCTTCTTGGTCCTTTGTTAACTCGAATGAGATGATCACCGTTTTGTTTTCTCCGTTCTCCAAGAACACGTATTTAAGATGTGTGGGTAGCTTCTTGAGTTCCAATTTGCTAGGTGTCGGTATCTCCTCGAATTTTTCCGGAGTGATGGATTTCTCGTCAATTTCCTGCACTAAAATTTCTTCACACGAAAAATCCTGCAAAAAAGAACTCTCGGCCAAGGTATCAATAGTGTTAATGAAACAACAATCATCAATAAAATCTGCGGATGGTATGGTGCGGTTCCTATGAGCAGAAAAAGAAACCTCCTCTCCTAGAACAAACATTTTAATCGTGCCATTTAGCATCAATTAAGGTATTAGTCGTGGCCATGAATGGTCTTCCTAAAAGGAGTGTATGCTCTACATCGTGTTCATGCACGTCTCATATCTCCAAAACAACAAAATCAACGGGAATAATTAATCCACCAACTTGCACCAAAACATCCTAAATGACACCTCTATGATATCTAACGGATCTATCGGCTAGCTGTAAACACATGCGAGTGGATCTAAGTTCACCTAATTCTAATTGTTTAAAAATAGAGTATGACATCAAATTAATTCCGGCTCCCAAATCTAACATGCCTGACGCTTTCTTACCGTTTCCTAAAGTAATATTAATAACAAAACTACCTGGATCGTGTTGCTTAGGAGGTAAGGGTTGCTACATGATGGAGCTCGCCACTTCGGAGGCTGTTACCACTTCTCGGTCACCAAACTTCCTCTTCTTTGTCGCCAATTCTTTGAAAAATTTAACATAGGCAGGAACATTTTGAATGACTTGCAAAAGAGGTAAATTCACATTTACCTTGGATAGCATTTTGTAGAAATCCTCGAATTGCTGATCGTGCTTCACGTTCCTTAGTCTGCTAGGATAAGGAATAGGGGGAACATATGGATTCGCCGCCTTGTGTAATTTTTTGCTAGACTCGGTTTCCTCAACTTCGGGTGGCATCTCCACGGCTTGGGCCTGATGTGGTTGATGACCTTGCCCCGGAATCTTCCCCGTTTGTTGGCCTTGTTGAAGTTGATTCACTGCCCCAGAAATCTGCCCCATAGCTGTCTCGAGACGTTTAATTGTGGCGTCTTGGGCCTCTCGTGCTTTCTTGTTATCTTGCATAAATACATCCAAACTCTCTTCAATCGATGATCGTTGGGACGGAGTTGGTAGATGTGGTTGTTGTGGTGCCGGTGGTCGATAGAATTGATGCGGCTGTGATGGAAAGAATTGTTGTTGTGGCGGATAATATGACTGCGGTTTACGCTGGTACTGAGGTTGGATATTCGGAGCTTGAGGGCGTTGATTTTGAAAGTTTTGTGCTCCTTGAAATTGAGGCCTCCACCCCATGTTTTGTTGATTTCTCCATGAGTTTTGTTGAGGAGGTGGTTGAGGCATAAATCCTTGAGCGGCATAAATTTCCACCTCGCCTTCAGCAGTCATCTCTGCCATTCGTGGGCACTCATCTGCTATGTGGCCGTAGTCACCACAAATACCGCATGGCTCAGGTGCAACTTGCGGAATGGATGGTGATGGGGGTCGGTTCATCTTCAATTCTTGTAGCTCCCTCATCATATCCGCCATTTGTTTCTTGAGATCGGGGCTCGTAGTCACTGCGCTGGCTTCCATTCGTCTAGGGCGTGTGGATTTCTGATGCGAACTCGCAGCTAGGGTTTCGAAGATCTCGTTCATCTCCTCCGCCATCTTGACTGCAATATTTCCTCCCGCCGAACTGTCCACCATGAATTGAGTAGTTTGGAGCAAACCATCATAGAAAAATTGACAGAGCATCTCTGGGGCCATTTGATGGTGAAGACACTGTTGAAGTAGCTCTTGAAATCTCTCCCACGCCTCATGTAATGGCTCGTCGTGTGCTTGTGCAAAATTCATTATTTTAGTACGTACCGCTTGAGTTTTGTGATGCGGATAATACTTCAACATGAATTTCTCACAAGCAGATCCCCAAGTGGTGAGTGTTCCGGATGGAAGAGATAAGAACCAAGATTTGGCCCTATCCTTCAATGTGTAAGGGAAACACTTCAACTTGAGTTGATCCTCCGTCAGAGAGTGAAGCGGGAAAGTCTGCACCACCGTGCAATATTCTCGGATGAACGTCAAAGCGTTTTCACTCGAGATTCCATGGTACGTCGGAAGTAGTGATTGATGGTGTGGCTTCAACTCATAGTTTCGGACTGCGGTGTCGAGAACGATGGCTGAAGTAGAAGTTGTCCCGAACTTGGGCCTAGTGAAATCGCCCATATAACGTGGCCTCTCGTCCGCTCTCTCATTGGCCATCTCTTCGAATAAACGCGAAAGCGAAAATTCGTCAATGTGCTCAATATCTTCTTCTACGGAGGCTAAGATAACACGTTTCCGGTTTATGTTATCAATGAAGGGCGTCAATGGCTTTCTAGCACTGCGGCGACCTTGCATAAACAACACTCAACAAAAACGTTACGCGTACCACAATATAGAAGAAGAAAGTAAACATAGTAAATAAAATAAAATAAAAGGAAAAATAAAAAAGAAAAAGTAAAAGAACAATGAATTAAATCGCCTAAAGTCTTCTCCGGCAACGGCGCCAAATTTTGTTTCAACTTATTTTAAACTTTCAGTAGTGGCGTTGTTTAGACCAGACCCACTGTCCGATAAAGGGACTCAGTAACGGGTACGAGGAATATTTCCAGCCGATATACTTCCAATTTATTTTATTAAATTGCTCGCAAGAGAACGAATTCGTTATAGATTAATAAGTTGACCCTAGTAGTATTCTCAAGGAAGGCTTAGCAGGGCGATTATATTCTTTGTTCGTTGTTCAACCTAAAACGTGTGCTAAACTGAAGTACGTGACGTTGTTAAGTCCAGACCCACTGTTCTACAAGAGAATCAGTATCGGGCACGAGGAATGTTTCCAGCCGATATACTTTCAGTTACTATATTTAAGTCGACCCGAATGTCGTATCTCAACGGAAAGCTATGCAGGGCTATGATTAATAATTACTAAGATTCGATAAAGATAAGATAAAAGAATCCTAACACTCTAGATCAATTTGGGATAAAATTATGCTAAGTTAAAGAAGACTTAAATAAGATAACTTATAGAAAAACAATCTAGGGTACAATTATCCTAACCTAAGTTCAATGCTTCTTTGAACTAATCTTATTTAAACCGGATTTTCCCTAAGTTGATTAACAAAACACCTACGTGTTCTTAAAGCTAATCCGTGACTAGCACTCACGTGTATAGATCACACTTAAGGAACATTCCAATTCAAAGCATGATTCCTATTCTACGTTTCCGATGAATAGTGATGGTTGTTCAATTACAAAAGATAGATATAGAATAATTCATTGCAATCCATTCTATATCTTGAGTTCATATGATGATCAAACATATAATACTCATGAAGAACAAATCAAACAACCATACAAGAACAAATTAAAGCATTGAATAAGAGATTAAGACAATATAACCCTAGAGAAATATTTAGCCAATCATATTAAAAACTAAAACCATAGAAGTATTCATAAGGATAAAACTTACTAGAATCCAAAAGTAAAAGAGTAGAACGATTCTTCAATCTCTTGAGAATCTAATCTATCTAATGAAAAGAAATAAGTAAAAAGCGTTTTTCTCTCCTAAGAACTGAAAACTAACCCCTGTATTCTTCCCAAAATACGACTAGAAGAAAAAATAACCAAGTCAGCAACTACAGGCCAGTGGCCGCTGGAAAGCCAGCGGTCGCTGGCTTTGGCCTTCTGTCCACTTTTGTAACGCAGGGTCAGCGGCCGCTGGGTTCCCAGCGGGCGCTGGGGTGTCAGCGGTCTCTGGGCTTATGTGGCAGCATTTCTTCTCTTCATCATCTCAAGGTCCTCGTCCCTCCTCGTCTCAACTTCTTTTTCTTCACACGGTTTCGCCAACCACCATCCTAGCTCAATTCCATCTCCTTTTCAACTCCTGCATCCAAATCATAGAAAACACAACCCGGCATAAAACAAGAACTAAAATGACACGAAACAAAAGACAAACATAAAGAAATACGACACGACGACACACAAAAACATAACTAAAAACTAACTAAACAACTCCCCCACACTTAATCATTTTCTTGTCCTCAAGCAAAATACAACAACTAAGCATTAACATATACTAATAATTGACATATAAGCCCAACCACCATTCACAACTTCAAACCAATATTAGACTAAGCTCAATTCCTAACGTATTCGGTCACTCGAATAAGAAGTAATTTTTCCCGTTACTAAGTTCATCAATATGCACATGATTATGATATACACACATCTCACATCCCCCTCTCGTTCATATGTCAAATTTTCCCTTTATTAAAGCCATTCGAGCTTTCTCTTTTTTTTTGTACGCCCTTCTAGCTTTTTTGAAGAGTTAATACTCTTTTTTCTTTTTCTTTTTTTTTATTCAGGGAAAACCGGACATATGAACAAAAAGGAGTAGTCACTCATAATCCAAATCATAATCATTATGCATACTGACTAATAAAAGCAGCGTGCCGCACATGTCTTCTTAAGCACGCAACCTAGCCCGTCAAGAATCAAACTTAGCTAATATTCCACCTATACATTCCACATACGGGGCTCACATATCAACTATCAATTCATATTAACACTAAAGCTATTGTATAAGCAAAAAGAAAATCCATGATCAAGTTTGGGGAATAATAACAAACAAACAAAACCAAACAAACATAAAAACATAAAAACTAGACAAACATGCAAGAAAGCAAGCACACCCCCCCACACTTAATTTTTACTACGCCCTCGTAGTATGAAATTAAATAGAAGGAATGAAGAACTTCCCTGACAATGCATAACCCGGCAACAAGCTGAGGAACGGAATGCTCCTAGATTGTACCTACAACCAAAAACATAACACAAAACATAAAATAGAACAAGAAGAGAAAAGTAAACATAAAACATAAAAAGAAAAATAAAGGAAAAAGATAACTAATATGCCGGAGGATCATGTGGACCCTGATAGTCTGATGGAGGTGGAGGATAAGGATGGATTCCCGTCCAGTTAGCCCACTGTGTCTCCAAAGAGGAGACACGTGTATCAATGGAGTCTAGACGGGTATCCATTGAGCGAAGAATGGATGTCTGAGTATCAAGCTTTCCAAACAAGTCAGTCTGGAAGGATCTGAAGTCATCCCGGGTGAAGTAATTAGTGGGGAAACCACTCCCCGAGCCACTGGCAAAATCGCTTTGATCATAAGTGCCTTGGTATCCTCCCTGATACCCACCTTGTGGCTCTCCCTCGTATGCACGTTCCTCCATCTCGGCATCAGCACCGGTGGGAAAGTAAATAAGAAAGCAATTAAAATCTAAACTAAGAACGAAAATTAAATCTAATCTAGAAAAGTAAAGAACTTGAAGTTTGAAGACGAAAGAAGAACGGGAAGAAATCTGGAAATTAAAAGCGATGAAAGGAATTGAAAGCATAAAACGAAACAAACGATAAAAGTAAAATAAATGAAGCAACAATTAAAGGGGAAGAAACGAACTTGAATTAATACCTGAAGTACGTCTGGAAACGACAATGAAAATCTAAAAATAACGGTGTTCGAATATTGTAAACGGCTAACTCTAAAATGAAGAACAGAGCGAAAAAAAAATCCTATCTAGAATGCTAAGTCTCGACCCTTGATTGTGGGATCGAGACGAACTAAAAATAATGGAAATATGCTGGAAAACTAGTCTAGGAATTCGTGCCATAAGGAGTCAGGACGAAGTGTGGAGAATTGCGATGTGTCGAATGAATGGCACGACGTGTCTTTTTATAGCAAGTGGAAACTCAGCGGTCTCTGGAAGTCACCCAGCGCTGACTAGGGTCGTTCCGAGCGGCGCTAGGGTTCGTTGCAACGGTCTGAAAAACGGGGAGTCAGCGACCGCTTAGATAGGTCAGCGGCCGCTGACCCGTGTGCCGCGGCTGGGCACGGTCGCGGGTTCAGTCTGGCTAGTCAGCGACCGCTGATCATGGTCAGCGGCCGCTGACACGGTCTGGCACGTGTCCTCTTGGCCGTGGCGCGCAGCTAGCGCGGCGCTGACATTCCCTTCGGCACACTTCTTCATTTTCTCGTCTTTTCTCGTTTCTTTTCCACTTTGGACGCTCGTTTAGGCCAATGATCCTGAAACATAAATTGAGCCAAAACATCACGGAACGAGGGAAAATAATACGAATAAAGCTACGAAAAACCTAAGTTTAGACGAACAAAATGAGACTAAACACTTTTGTTATATAACTTTATTCTTTTTCCTTTTCTTTTATTATTAAAATATAATCTCTCTCTCCCCTAATCTCTCATCGTCACTCTCTCCCCTCCATTTGTAGAGCACCTCTTCTCAATTTTTAGTCCTCGTCGAAAGCTTCTGTTGCCACATGTTCGGACACCAACGTCTCCTCCGCGTTCCATGTCAAACTCTTCCTTCTCCTCACTTCTCATTTCTTCTATTTTTTCGATTGATACCCAAAATCTAAAACTTTAATTCTCCTTTCTCTCTTCTTTGAATTCACAGTGAATTCTACATTGTCAGTAGGAACTCGTCCTCTACGGTGAGTTTTCCCATCAATTACTTGATTCTTTTAATTCTAGACTTAATTCAAACATAATATCTTAATATTGATTAAATCCTCAATTTCAACGTCTATCTCTCTCTCTCGATTGAAGTAGAGTGGTGGTTCGCCGCAATGTGCGACTGTGTGCAGCTACCGTGTGCGACCTCGAGTCTTCACTGCCGTTGCCGATGCATCTTCCTCTCCCGTGGAAGCAGGTAACTACCTACTCATTTTTCTATATGTTTTCCTTAATTCCAATTTAGTAACTTTATAATAGATTAAGGCTTATTCTTGTTAGTTAAATGAAAACTAAAATTCTAGTTCTCAAAAGCCTACTGTTATGATGGAGGTGATTTTGTGGCTAAGGTTTTGTTTTCATGTTTATGTTAATGGCATTGAACTCAAATATCATGTTGTTGTTTGAGGGAATGTTTTCTTCAGATTATACTAAGCATGCTATTGTAGATTATACTAAGCATGCTATTGTTGGTCAGTGAGTTATGAGAACTTGGGCAAGAATAACAAGTTTCTAAAAATTAAGGCTGAAATTGAATTGAGCTGAAAAACAGTATAAATATACATATATTATGAAAATCTTACTTGGTGGAGAAATTGGAATGTGATGCTTAGCGTTAGTTCTTGCTATCTTTCTGCCTAAGCTTTTATCTGCATCTTTACTGCTTTTTTCTTTCATTTTACTGGAGAACTCCTCTTGATATAAAGGTGATAGACATGGGGATGGTATGGGAGGGTATGGTCTTGTGAGCTTGATATGGAGATGGTAGGGGAGGAGCAAGACGTGGAGGACTTGATTGAAGGAGTGGTTGGAATGAAAAGAAGAACACTTAGGCTAGGTAGTAGGCACTTTAGGTTTACATATTTGTTGAGGCATTGTATTCTTAGATATTTTATTATCTTATTTATTATAATTACACAATTGTATCTATATATTTGATTAAATTAGTTCGATTATCTTACTTAAATCGATCCGTTTTAAATTTCATATATAAATCGTTATCCGATTTAAATTAATAACCTAAAATGAAACTCAACATCAGAGTTTTATAATTCTTAACGGATATGAGAATTCTAATATAATAAAACCTGATTAATACGATTATTAAAAGAGTGTGGTATTACATATATCTTCATAGTTCTCATGCACTAAAAAAATTAAAAATTTAGAATTTAAATTATAATCATAACATTTAAATTATTAAATAATTGACGTGTGACTTGAATAGTTTATAAATTTCAAATGATAATTATTGATTTCATAATTCTACTTTTTTTAAATGTATAAAAAATAAAAATAAAATGAAATAAATAGATTATCACATATAATTTATTACATAATTTTAAATTTTAAAACATACGATAAAATATAATAAAAAAATAATAATCTATATGATAAAATTATTTTATTTAATAAAAAAATTAATTTATTTTTAAAAAATAATTTAGTTTTTTTTTAATATTATTTCGATTTGGTTTTATCTAAATTCAATTCAAATTAAATTCAAATTTGATTTAAAAATAAAATCGAATCAAACTAAAATAACTGAACCAATCAAATATTTGTGTTTGGTTATTTGAATTAGATTAATTTTTCTCACACAAACTAAAATGTTGACGCTCTATTTTAACGATCATAATTAAAATTCATAAGCAATAAAATTTAAATTAGATTGAAAATTTTTGTATTATAAAATAAGTCATTTTTCATAATAAATAAATAATATCTACAAGCTTAAAATTATATAATTTATATCATTCAATGAATATTTCTAATAATATTTTTTATTAAAAAATTTGTTTCTAAATATTATAAAAGTTTTAAGAGATTTTTAGTTGGGATAGACGTGTGATGTACAATAAAATTGACAAATCAATAAATATTTTAATTAACTTTATTCAAATAAAAATGACAAAATTATACAACGATTATGAATGACCAATACCTTGTGATCATGGATGAATAACTATTTTCACTGCTAACGAAATGGTGATTACGAATGTAATGTCGATTTTGAATTATAAAATGAATCAAACAAATGAATAGAATGATCATTTCACTTCTTCTTCTATTCCATTCTACCAATCAACTCCTAGTGATTGATAAAATACTTATTGAGCGAGAATTCGAAATGACCTTTATAACATAATCCAATTGGTTGTTCTTAAATTATCATTAATGTAATGAGAGATTGGACCATCTAAATTCATTCGACCCTTTCAATCTTCCAAGAGTGTGCAGTTTGAACATCACTCACACATTTACACATAAGTGCTCGAAGATTATATATTTAGACAACAGTATACTGATTTTATATTATGCATTTCAGAAAAATTTAGAAATTGTGACAGCTTCAACTAGCATTGGGATTGTCTGCTTCCTCGTTATTGCTCGAATGGCGGGAAGTGGCAAGGGTCCTGCGATCGGGATTGATTTGGGGACGACTTATTCATGTGTGGCTGTGTGGAAGCACGACCGCCCTGAGATCGTAGCGAACGATCAAGGCAACCGCACCACACCCTCTTACGTCGCCTTCACTGACACCCACCGTCTCATCGGAGACGCCGCCTTCAATCAAGTCGCCAAAAATCCCATCAACACTATTTTCGGTCAGTCACTTTCATTATCTATACTAATGGTGTGGTATTATATGACACTTAAAAAATCATAAATTAATTTTTAAATATAAACTGAATATGGCATCCCTTCGTGGTTGTGAGGTCATGTTTTGTTCTGAGGCCGTCTATTGCCACGAGGGTCATTTTCATTCATTATATTATTAGGGCTATCTTTTCAAAGCTTGTGTTGTTTAATCAGATGCGAAGAGGCTGATCGGCCGCAAATTTAATGATCCAACGGTTCAGAGTGACACAAAACTCTGGCCATTCAAGGTGGTTCCTGACTTCAATGACAATCCTATGATTGTTGTTACCTATAAAGGTGTGGAGAAGAAGTTTTCGGCTGAGGAGATCTCTTCAATGGTGCTCACCAAGATGAAGAATACTGCCGAGGCCTTTCTTGGATCCACTGTCACGGACGCTGTGGTGACGGTTCCCGCTTATTTCAACCACTCTCAGCGTCAGTCAACCAAGGCTGCCGGCGCCATTGCCGGACTTAATGTTATCAGGATTATCAATGAGCCTACAGCTGCTGCTATTGCATATGGTCTGGATAAAAGAGTTAGTAGATCAGGGAAGAAGAATGTCCTCATTTTTGACCTTGGTGGCGGCACTTTCGATGCGACTGTGGTAACGATTGATGAAGGCAACATCCAAGTGAAAGCTACAATTGGCGATACTCATCTTGGTGGTGTGGACTTCGACAATAGGATGGTCAATCACTTCGTTAAGGAATTGAAGCGCAAGGGAATGAATAAGAATAGTGCTATGGATATTAGTAGCAATCCAAGAGCTCTCAGGAAACTGAGGAGTGCTTGTGAAAGAGCCAAGAGGATCCTTTCCTTCACTTACCACACAGACATTGAGATTGATTTGTTGCACGAAGGGAATAGTTTCTGTTCCACATTAAGTCGAGCAAAGTTTGAAGAACTGAACATGGACTTATTTAACAAGTGCATGGAGCTGGTTGAGAATTGCCTAAGGGATGCAAAGATGGAAAAGAGCAGTGTTGATGAGATTGTCTTGGTGGGAGGGTCGACGAGGATTCCCAAGGTTGAGCAGCTGTTGAAGAAGTTATTCAACGGAAAAAAACTGTGCAATAACTTGAATCCAGACGAGGCAGTGGCTTATGGTGCGGCAGTCCAAGCTGCGGCGTTAAGTGGAGAAGGCACTGAGAAGCTGCAGAATCTGGTGCTTATGGATGTTACTCCTTTGTCGCTTGGCGTTGATTGTATTGGAAATGTGATGCGTGTGTGCATTCCGAGGAATACAACTATCCCAACAACAAAGAAGAAAATTTTCATTACGGTGCTAGACAATCAAACTAGTGTGGGCATTCCTGTGTATGAGGGCGAAAGAACGAGGTCGACAGACAACAATCTGCTAGGGCAATTCGTGCTGACAGGCATTCCAGCAGCGCCGAGAGGTGTTGCTGAAATCAGTGTGTGCTTCAAGATTGATGAGGACGGTATAATGAATGTGTCAGCGGAACACATGGAGACTGGTAAGAGGAACATGATCACCATCACCTACGAGAAGGGAAGGCTGTCAGCTGAAGAAATAGAGAAGATGATAGAAGATGCAGACAGGTACAAGTTTGAGGATGAGGAACACAAGAAAAAGGTTGAGGCCATGATAGATATGGAGGATTATGCGTACGAGATGAGGGACACCGCGAAAGATGAAAATGTTTCGGGCAAGCTCGGGGAAGAGGACAAGAAGAAGATCGAAGAAGCATTCGAGTCTACTATAAAGTGGTTGGATTCCAATAGGCTTACTGCAGGGATTTGTGCTTTTAAAGACAAGAAGAGAGAGCTCGACTGTATTTTCAACCCCATCAAAGCCAAGATTCATTAGCAACATTCTAAAAATAATGCTTCCGTTTTTTAATATTATAAAATTATCATTCTCGTAATAAAAATAAAAATGGTAACTAAGATATAAAAAAAATGTAACTTTCTTTATCATTTAACCGTTTTTCATTAATGAGTTACTTAAGAAAGATAATTAAATTAAATTGTCCAGGAAGAGTTGATACAACAATTATTATTTTCTTTTATCAATTTCGTTTTTCAATTTTTTTCAATGGAACACTCTACTTAATACATGTAAATTAATTAAATATAATAAATTAATTAAAACTCACTTATTCAATATACAATATATTTTAACTCAAATTAATTAAATTGAATAACAGTTTTGTAAATGCGTAAATTATATTTAGTTTAACAAAATCATTGACATTAATATATATATATATATATATATATATGTTTTTGTTACATATAATGCAATTAATTTTATAATATTTGAATATTAGTAAACTATGGGACATGAACTTGTTCATTTTTTCATTTTCGATACATTCCAAATTATAATCCAGCTTCCCAATGTGAATAAGTAAAACTTATTTTCACTAAAATAATTAGAAATTTTATCCATGCGTTGCATGACAATTATTATATTAAATAATATAAAATTTTAAATTTATTTCTAGTTACATAATTAAAATTATAGTCATCAAACGTTGTGTATTTTTTTTTAAAGAATTTTTAACAACAAATTATGTTTCCTATTAATTTTATGATATTAATATAAATTATTAGTTTTATTCAAAATAATTTAATCAGCTAAGAATATAGGTCTAAATGAAGTCTTTGTATGAAAATATATCGCATATGTAACAAATACATTAAATTATATACAAGTTTTGTTAAAGAGGTAAATGCTATAAAATACCCATTTTTAAATAATGAAAATATAAATATTTATTTAAAAATAAAAGATAAAATTTAACCATTTTATATAACAAAAAATATATATACCATTTTCCACATGAGCATCTAGAATTGCATGAGCACATGTAACGTGTGTTTAATCTTTGATTTCGAAGTGTTTATATATATATATATATATATATATATATATTACTTTTGTACCCCATAATATTTGTCTCAAATTATGTCAAGAGTATTTTATAGCAATTGGATAATGATCAATTACATTCAATTGGTAAAGAGATCGAATGGTGAAGAGAGTCTCGTGCTCATTATAAGAAAATGTATTCTAACTCTGCGAAATGATTAGATTGAAAATATTATTTCCATATAAGAGGAGAAAAGAGTTATGAAAAAAAATAAAATCAAATACATACTTTTTTATTATGATATGCTCTCACTCACTATCTATATACACAACATAATTTTATATATATATAAATCAATTTGTTATGCCATAGCTGGAGTTGGTGATGATGGCGAAGGCAGGCGTGCTATGGTGGTGAAGGCAGGAGTGCTATGGTGGTGAGAAGGAAGAGTTGATTTTGGTGAAGATGAAGT
>JAPKLX010000063.1:926528-963172 GCA_026898415.1 Leonotis leonurus
CCCCCCCATACACCAAACCTTGCTCTTTCGGGACCAACAAACTTATTAATATACATCGAACTCGTTCTCTTGCGAGCTATTTAATAATAAATTGGAAGTATATTGGCTGGAAAAATTCCTCGTGCCCGATACTGAATCCCTTTATCGAACAGTGGGTCTGGTCTAAACAACGCCACGTACTACAGTTTAAAAATAAGTAGGAACAAATTTTGGCGCCGTTGCCGGGAAAGGCTTTAGGCATTTATTTGTGTTGCATTTTATTTTTATTTTTTTATTTGTTTTATTCCTTTGCTCCCGCAAGGTGCGTTTGATCTTCTTTTGGTTTGTGTATGCTAGGTCGCCGAAGCTTAAGACAAGAGTTGGTACCCTACGTCGACAACATCAATAGAAGAGAAGCCGTACGTGAGGAGCAATCTAAGGACGTTGTCAACCTCGCCACGCTATTTGAAGAGCAGTTAGTAATAATGGCAGAGGAAGACGAAGCCCCTAGAAAACTCGGAGACTTTGCCAGGCCGACATACGGAATCACTACATCCGCCATCGTGCTATCAGCAGCGGGGAGAAATTATGAGCTGAAGTACAATCACATCAACCTGCTTCCCTCATTCTACGGGTTACCGAATGAAGATGCTTAGGAAATGCATCCCACATCAACCTCCTTTTCATCAGGGAGTTCTGCACAGCTGTTCAATCCATCCCACTCCAGACCATCACTGAGGATGAGCTGCTTAGGAAATGCTTCCCCTATTCACTCAAGGATAGGGCGAAGTCGTGGTATCTCTCCCTTCCAGCAAGATCACTACCTACGTGGAAGGCGGTGAGTACCACATTTCTACTGAAGTACTACCCAAATCACAAGACGCAGCAAATCCGACTCCAAATCATGCAGTTTGCTCAGGAACCTGAGGAGCCTTTTCACGAGGCCCTTGATAGATTCAGAGAGCTCAAGCAGCAGTGCCCGCACCATTAGATTGTACCCGAACTCCTCTGGCAGATCTTTTACAATGGATTGCAGCACACTTATCGGTTCATGGTAGATACAGTAGCTGGAGGGAACATAGCTGAGAAGACTGCAGACGAGGCAATTGAGATTTTCGAGACACTAGCCACCAATTCGCAGCAGAAAATCTCACGATCCAAGCGAGTGGAGGTCCGAGAGATCGGAGTTAGCCCAGACCTCAAGAAGCAGATGGCCGATATGATGCGGGAATTGCAAGAGTTGAAGATGAGCAAGGCCTCCGTAGTAAACAAGCATGAGCCGGCATCTGAGTCGTGCCCGATATGTGGTGATCTCACTCATGACGAGAATCACTGCACTAGAATGGCAGAGTTGACATACGAAGGAGAGGCAGAAGTCTATGCTGCACAAGGCTTCCAGCCACGCCCGGCATTCAAGCAACATCCACAGCAGCCTTCGGGGTGGAGAGCTCAGAATAACTCGACATGGAAAGGACCGAATCAAGGTCAGAACCAGAGCTTCCCTGCCCGACGACCGGCCCCACAGCAATATTACCTGCCGCAGCAAGGGTATTATCCGCAGCAGCCCTACTATCCACCTCAGGCGGGGTATTATCCACCACCTCCTATCAGCAGCCGTAGCCGACATATCAGCAGCCGCCGCCACCTCAGTTTCAGTCACAGTTCCCGTCCGCGCCGCGATCAGCCCCATCGAAACCTTCTCTCGAGGACAGTCTTGCAGCTTTCATGCAAGAGAGCAAACTGGCTCGGGAGGCGCAAGAGGCTACCATCAAACGCCTCGAGAGTCAAGTTGGGCAGATCTCAGGAGCTGTTAATCAGATGCAGCAACAGCAGCAGACCGGCAAGATACCCAGGCAGGGACACTTAGCGCAGCAGATTCAGGCCATTACTGTTCTTCGTAGTGGCAAGCAAGTTGACAATAAGGTGGCTATGCCGGAGGATGAGCCAACTAAAGAGGTGGAGGACGCTGAGAAAGGGAAGGAACCGGAGCAACCTGCTACTCAGTTGCACAAGACGGCAAATCCGTACAAGCCGCCAATCCCTTTTTCCGAGCAGGCTTAAAAATGTTAAGCTTGAGAAGCAGTTCGCGGACTTCTACAAGTTGCTGTCTCAAGTACATGTTAATCTACCACTCTTGGACGTAATCCGCAACGTACCGGCGTACCTCAAATTCTTTAAGGAGCTAGCCTCCAAAAAGAGAAGATTTACAGACGATGAGTCAATCATGGTGTCCGAAGTGGCCAGCTCTATCATGCAACAACCTCTTTCTCAGAAACTGCGAGATCCAGGTAGTTTCGTTATCACTATAGCACTTGGTAATGGTAAAACTGTAACAGGCATGCTTAACTTAGGTGCATGTATTAATCTCATGCCTTATTCAATTTTTAAGGAATTAGAATTAGGGGAGTTGAAACCTACACGCATGAGCCTACAGTTAGCTGATCGTTCTGTTAGATATCCTAGGGGTATTATAGAGAACATCCTAGTGAGTGTTGGTGGTCTGATAGTACCTATGGATTTTGTTGTGTTAGAAATAGGCGACGTGCATGAAAACGGACGCGATCATACTTTATTGCTTGGTAGACCATTGCAACTACTAATACTCTGATTGATGTTAAAAATGGTAACATACAAATGTCTGTGCTAGGAGAGAAAGTTTCATTTTCTGTGCATAAGCACAAAGCTATGCCTTCTGTTAATTCTATTGAGGACTGTTCTTTTATCGATTCGGTTGATGCTCTTTCCGAGATTTCTTTTGTGCAGGATTACAGTTTGGAGGAGATCTTTGAAGGATCGGCCGACATGGAGGAAAGGCTTCGTTTGGAGGCCCAGTTCGCAAAACCACCTCCTATGCCGTTAGCAAATCCACCAGCACCGGAGAAATTGGAGTTGAAGGAGCTCCCTGCGAATCTAAAGTACGTGTTTCTCGAGGAGAACGAGCAGAAGCAGGTGATTATCTCAGCTGAGTTGACTCAAGCCCAGCAGGCTCGGCTAATAACTGTGTTGAAGAAGCACAAGTTGGCTTTCGGTTGGAGTCTGGCAGACATCCGAGGTATCAGCCCAGCCATGTGCATGCACAAGATACAGCTCGCCGACGATTCTCTTCCAAAGAGGGATGGACAGCGACGACTCAACCCAGTACTCATGGAGGTCGTGAAGAAGGAGATCTTCAAGCTTCTAGCTGAAGGGATCATCTATTCGATCGCTAACAGTGAGTGGGTGAGTCCAGTCCACGTTGTACCCAAGAAGGGCGGGATCACGGTGACGATGAATGAGAAGAAGGAACTTGTCCCTACCAGACCTGTTACCGGATGGAGGATGTGCATCGACTACCGCAAGCTCAATGCGGCTACCAAAAAGGATCACTTTCCTTTACCCTTTATTGATCAGATGTTAGATAAGCTTGCCGGTAATGACTATTTTTGTTTTTTGGATGGTTTGTCAGGTTATTATCAGATTGCGATCGACCCAGAGGACCAAGCAAAGACGGCTTTTACCAGCCCTTTCGGAACTTATGTCTTTCAGAGGATGCCATTTGGACTGTGCAATGCGCCGGGTACGTTTCAGCGATGCATGATGTCTATTTTCTCTGATATGATTAATGACTTTGTAGAAGTCTTTATGGATGACTTTTCTGTTTTTGGCTCTTTGTTTGATGATTGTCTATCTAAAACTGATCGTGTCTTGGATCGTTGTGTTGAAACCTGTTTGACTCTGAGTTGGGAGAAGAGTCACTTCATGGTGCGTAATGGGATTGTCGTAGGACATGTCGTGTCTAGTAAGGGAATTGAGGTCGATAAAGCTAAATTTGAGGTAATTGAAAAATTACCTCCACCGACTGATGTTAAAGGGATTAAAAGTTTCTTAGGGCATGCTGGTTTTTATCGTAAATTTATTAAAGATTTTTCTAAAATATGCCAACCTTTGTGTCGTTTGCTTGCTCAGGACACCCCCTTTAATTTTGACACTGCTTGTCTCTCTGCTTTTACTACTTTGAAAGAAAAATTATGCAGTGCCCCTGTTATTGTTGGCCCTGATTGGTCTGTCTCCTTTGAAATTATGTGTGACGCGTCAAACTCTGCTATAGGTGCTGTTTTAGGTCAACGAGTTGATAAAATGTTGCGTGTGATCTATTATGCTAGCTCTACTTTAACCCCCGCTCAGATAAATTATACTACCACTGAAAAAGAGATGTTAGCGGTAGTATTCTCTCTTGATAAGTTTTGTGCGTATATTATAGGGTCTAGAGTTATCATACATAGTGATCATGCTGCTTTAAGATATCTGTTGACTAAGCCTCATGCGAAGCCTAGGCTAATTCGTTAGGTCTTATTATTGCAAGAGTTTGATGTAGAAATTCGTGATAGAAAAGGGAGTGAAAACGTCGTTGCCGATCATCTCTCTCGTTTAGAGCATGTACCTTCTCCCCTATCTTATGATCTAGTTGATGAGTCTTTTCCGTATGAGCATGCTTTCAGTGTTAATCATGTGTCTTGGTTTGCTGACATAGTTAATTATTTAGCTTGTGGCGAATTAAGGTCTGACCTCACTTCCCAAGAAAGGAAGCATTTTCTCCATGTGTGCAGGCAATACTTTTGGGAAGACCCTTTCCTTTTCAAGCTCGGAAAAGACGAAGTGATTAGGCGATGTGTAGCGGAGGAGGAGCAACCTAAAGTGTTTGAGATGTGCCATGAGACTCATTGTGGCGGACACTTTGGAGGCCAAAAGACGGCACATAAGGTTCTCCAATCAGGTTTATTTTGGCCGACTTTATTTAAGGATGCACATGCTTACTATCTCTCGTGCGATAGGTGTCAGAGAGTCGGTAATTTAGGTCGTAGAAATGAAATGCCTCTAAACAATATTCTTGTGGTTGAAATATTTGATGTGTGGGGAATTGACTTTATGGGTCCTTTCCCCATGTCTCATGGCTACGAGTACATTTTGTTGGCCGTTGACTACGTTTCTAAGTGGGTTGAGGCTATCCCCACTAGAACGTGTGACTCTCACATTGTTCTTAAGTTTGTGCAGGAAAATATTTTGTGTAGGTTTGGCTTCCCACGAGCTATAATTAGCGATGGTGGCAAACACTTCTACAACAAACTATTCGAAAGGCTAATGAAGAAAAATGGGATAACGCACAAGATCGCGACCCCATACCATCCACAAACGTCAGGCCAAGCCGAGACGAGCAATAAGCAAGTCAAGAATATCTTGGAGAAGACAGTTCAGCCATCTAGGAAGGATTGGTCGACAAAGCTGAACGACGCTATTTGGGCATACCGCACGGCGTACAAAAGCGTGTTGGGGATGAGCCCGTATCGTCTCGTGTACGGAAAAGCGTGCCATCTACCCGTTGAAGTAGAGCACAAGGCATATTGGGAAATCAAGGCCTCCAATCTCGATCTGCAAAAAGCAGTGGAGCACCGTTCTCTACAGATGTCAGAGTTAGACGAGCTGCGAAACGAGGCATACGACAATGCCCGAATTTACAAGGACAAGGTAAAAGCAATCCATGACCGACGGATTCTCCACAAAGATTTAAAGCCTGGCATGAGGGTGTTACTGTTCAATTCCCGGTTGAAGCTTTTTCCCGGTAAATTGAAGTCTAGATGGAGCGGCCCATTCATAGTGAAAGATGTCAAGCCGTACGGGGCAGTAGATATTGCTAAAGAAGGGGATGATGACTCATTCGTGGTGAATGAGAATCGTATCAAGCCGTACATCGAGGGGTGGCCTACTTATTTCACGGTGGAGTCCACACCAATTGAAGATCCACCCCCTAGTTGATCACTTATTTCCGTTGAGCTCATGACGTTAAACAAGCAGTCTTTTATTTCCTTTGATTTTGCTCTTGTTGTTTTATTTATTTTCGTTCATTATATCATACTTATTAGGTGAAGAACACAATTTAAATCAATTTTCGTGTTGCAGGATAAATCGGGTGGAATACACAAGAGGCTATGGAAAACGGATTAAGGATGACACTTTCGTGAGCTGGGCCAGCGCTCGCTAGTGTGATTTTCCATACCCAGTCATATAACATGGGATTCGTTTTGATTTCTGTGAGGAAGAGGGGTATAATTCCTTATCACTTTAAGAACAATATTAAACACGGTTCACTAATGGGCCATTCAAGCAAAAATTAGGAAAGAGTTGGGTTATATGTCCAAAATTCATGAGATGAAAACATTTAGAGGTTATCTAAAGTATTTTCGTCTAGTTTCCAGAGGAGCAGAAGCTTCCCAACTCAATCCTTACACGTAAACAAGCAATAGAAAATGAGAACTAGCATTTCAAGAAGATCCATACGCAGCATCATACATGCTCGAGTCATCACGTCAATCAATATACACAGAGGTGCACCGCAGACAACAATTATAAAATGAAATAGACCAATCACTCAATTAAAGAAAACATAACGTCAAGTCATATCAATGCATAATTGAACAAGTTTCAGTCAAAAGAATCCGCTAATCGTTCGGGAGCTATAACTCTATAAGGATCAAGCAGGTATGCCAAAAATCATGTCGCATCATATAAACGATAAGTAAGGCATTACCCCCAGCTAAAAAGACAAGCAATGTCCTCATTGCTAAGTAACACAAAGAGAGTGGGAAGGAAACTTCCCTGAAGGGGGTGAGATGCGGCGGAGATGGTTTGTATTGTGAACAAGTCCATAACTAACTGCAAGAAAGACAAGGAAACACAAACCAAGCAAAATAACAGCGAATACACACTTGACTCTATCCCGGACACGCACAAAATAAGAAAATACGTACTAAGCAGCAGTGACAAGTCACTATTGATCCGGTGGTGGAGGATCAAAGAGTGTCCAGTTGGACCATTGCTCGTTCAGCTCGGCTACCCACCTGTTGTTTTCCACAATTTGTTGGTACTGCAGGGCAGATTGGTCTTGTGAAAGTTGCCATAATCGAGCTTGCTCGGTGATAAGGGAGTGAGTTGCCGTCACCAACTGCTCTATCCGCTCCCGGCTCTGATACATATTTATCCTATATATTCCAAAGTCGTGGTCGAAGGTTGTAAATGCTGAATCCTCAACCTATCTTATTGTAAAATTTCAAAACATACGTATGATTAGTTCATCATATAGTTAAAGTAATGACATATTACAAAAAACAATTTGTTGATTGTAATTCATTTATTTACTTTATTTTATGTACCTCCTCAAAAAACAAGACCCCACAAGTATTCCTACCTCTTATCTAAATATAATTAAAGGCATGATTCTAACTAAAATTACCCCCTCTTTCCAACTCCTTAATTGGTAGAAATTCCACCTTAATTCCACCACCACCACCGTCATATCCATTATCGGTGACGGCGGAGACAAAACGTAGCCACCATTCTCTGCCAAGACCTAACTTCATTATCACCATCTCCAAGAAATGGACGAAGAAATACCCGATGAATCATCAATTCCCAACAACAACAATGATGACGACCTCAACGAGAAGGACGAGACGAACGAGGAGGTTATCTACCTTCACGGCGACCTCGACCTCACCATTGTAGAGGCCCGGTGCCTCCCGAACATGGACCTCCTCGTGGAGCGCCTCCGCCGCTTCCTCACGGCCTTCAAGGCCTTCCAGAAGCCCCTGACCCCGCACCGGCGCGGTGGCCGCCGCCGCCACAGCCACGGAGGCGGCGGCGGCGGCAAGAACAGCAAGATCATCACGAGCGATCCCTATGTGACAGTTTGCCTGGCGGGGGCTCGTGTGGCACGGACGCGCGTGATCCCGAACTCGCAGAACCCGGCGTGGAACGAGCACTTTAGCATCCCCCTGGCCCACCCGGTGGCCCGGCTGGAGTTCGAGGTGAAGGACAACGACGTGTTCGGGGCGGATCGCATCGGGGTGGCGACGGTGGCGGCGGTGAAGGTGGCGACAGGGGAGACGTTCGACGAGTGGGTCCCGCTAATCGGGGCACAGGGGCGGCCGTACAAACCAGAGACGGCAGTGAGGCTGAGGATCACATTCACGCCGTGCGTGTCAAACGAGGCGTACGCGCGTGGGGTGACGGAGAGGTACGCGCTGAGGGAGAGCTACTTCCCACTGAGGCATGGGGGGAAGGTGACTCTGTACCAGGATGCGCACGTGCCGGAGGGGATGCTGCCGGAGATTGAGATCGACGGCGGGAAGATGTTCGAGCACGACAAGTGCTGGGAGGATATTTGCCACGCCATACTCGAAGCCCATCACATGGTCTACATAGTCGGATGGTCCATCTACCACAAGGTACGTACGTACCATCTTCATTTATTTACATTATTTTATTATTATTCTTATATGTATATATATAAATAAATAATAAATGTGAAGGTGAGGCTGGTGAGGGAGGCGTCGAGACCGCTGCCTCGAGGGGGAAACCTGAATTTGGGGGATCTGTTGAAGTATAAGTCGCAGGAAGGGGTGAGGGTGCTGTTGCTGGTTTGGGATGATAAGACTTCTCATAGCAAGTTCTTCATTAATACTGTATATGTCTTTCTCTTTTATTTCTTTTCAATTCATTAAACTATCGTTAGTATTTGAATTTATAATGTGATAAAGAATGAATGCATGCATGCAGACAGGAGTGATGGAAACACATGACGAAGAAACTCGCAAGTTTTTTAAGCACTCGTCTGTCACGTGCGTGCTCGCCCCTCGCTATGGCAGCAATAAGCTTAGCATTTTCAAACAACAGGTCACCTTCATTTCTTTTCTTTTCTTTTCTTTTCTTTATTTTAGATTCTGCTTACTTGGATTTTATTGTTGTAAGGATATCAATACATATGACATTTGAATTATCAATATTCATGTTGTCAAAGAGAATGCAAAGATCTTTTAAACTAGTTATTCTTATTTGTTGCTTAATTTTTATTTTAAATTATGCAACTGTGATTTAAGTATAAAACTAAAAAATTAGGAAAGCATATCAAGTATATATGATTCCAATCCAAAATCATATATATGAGTTTGGTACACAGGTCGTTGGAACAATCTACACTCACCACCAGAAATGCGTGATTGTGGATACCCAAGACCACGGCAATAACCGCAAAATCACAACCTTCATCGGCGGCCTCGATCTCTGCGACGGCCGCTACGACACCCCCGAGCATCGTCTCTACCGTGACCTCAAGACCGTGTTCCGCGGCGACTATCATAATCCCACATTTGGTGTTAGTACAAATAACTCTACTGCCATCCTTCATGTGTGAATGCACATTTAGATATATTATTCTGATTGCTGCATTTGTGTTTACACTAATGATGATAGCCAGGAACAAAGGGGCCAAGGCAGCCATGGCATGATCTGCACTGCAAGATAGAAGGCCCAGCTGCTTATGACATTCTCACCAATTTCGAGCAGCGATGGAAGAAAGCGACCAAGTGGTCGGAGATCGGGCAGAAATTGACTAGGTTTTCGCGTTGGCACGATGCCTTGATCAAGATTGATCGCATTTCTTGGATCACAAGTCCTTCCATGAATGTTCCTAATGATCATCCTTTATTATGGGTCTATGAGGAAGATGATCCTGATAACTGGCATGTTCAGGTTGATACTTCATCACCTTAATTCAATCATTTAATAATATCATTTTTCTTTTCTTCTTGTTTTCAATTTGACATCTAGGGTTTCAAATGGGATCATCTATGATCTTTTGTTACTATTTGAACAGATTTTCCGATCCATAGATTCAGGATCGCTCAAGGGATTCCCCAAAAGTGTGTATGCAGCAGAAAAGCAAGTAAATACTGAATCTTAAACAAGTTGTCATATATTTTTGTTCACTGCAATATTGTGCTGTTGCTATCATGCTAGCTAGTGAGATTTTTGAAACGACGTCGTTTTCAGAATCTGGTTTGTGCTAAAAATCTGGTGATAGATAGAAGCATTCAAATGGCTTATATCCAAGCAATCAGATCTGCTCAACACTTCATTTACATTGAGAATCAATATTTCCTTGGCTCATCTTATGCTTGGCCTGACTACAAAAATGCAGGTTCATATATATATTTTAGTTTTAATACACTGAATGAATGGATCATGCATCAAAATAACTCAAGTATTCTAAGGTTGGTAATTGTGTGTATAGGTGCGGACAATTTAATACCGATGGAAATAGCATTGAAGATAGCAAGCAAAATAAGGGCTGGAGAAAGATTCAAAGTTTATGTTGTGATCCCTATGTGGCCGGAGGGTGTTCCTAGTTCTGCTGCTGTACAAGAAATCCTATACTGGCAGGTAATAATCATTCGTTGTCGTCGTTCCACTAATTATGTACTCCCTCTGTCCCATTAATAATAACACAGTTTGACCAAAAAGCTATTACAATTTTAACCAAACTGTGTCATTATTAATGAGATAGAGGGAGTATTATTTTAGTTCTGCTAAAACTTATCACGTTTTAGTATCGGATTGTTTCGTTACAATGGACCACTTACCCAAAGCTTAAATAACTTGCCTTTAAAATATAGGGATCCACACTTTCTACAACATGAATATTATATTGTCTAATCGTGTAACGTTTCCTGTTCCAACTTCATACTAATATTGCAAGAAGCATGAGAGTGCAATTAGACCAAATGTTACACAAGACAAGAGTTGTATTTATGTACGTACTTAGCTAATACAAATGCATATGTGGTGTTGCAGGCACAAACGATGCAGATGATGTATGAAATAATAGCAAAAGAAATAAAGTCTGCAAATGTAGAGAATGCGCATCCAACCGATTATCTTAACTTCTACTGTTTGGGAAACCGTGAGGAGTATGACAAAAAATCAAATGGTGGTAGCCAAACCTCTACATCAAATGGAAATGTACTAATTCCACTACTTATTAATCTAGCTCTATGCCTCATTTAGTTTGCCAATCATTCTTTATTATTTACTTAATATAGAGATGCAAGCATGCAGGAATTACCAAGGAGAAAATCCGGTCGGTTTATGATATACGTACACGCGAAGGGAATGATAGTCGACGATGAGTATGTGATAATCGGATCGGCCAACATCAACCAACGATCTATGGCTGGCTCAAGAGACACAGAGATCGCCATGGGAGCCTATCAACCCCATCACACCTGGGCCAAGAAGAACCAACATCCATTCGGCCAGGTTCATTTCTTTTACATTGGAAAACTTATATGGCTAATGACTTTATAGCATAAGCCTTGAAAAATTATCAAATTAGGCCAACATTTGCCACATAGTCTGGCCTTTATAACTTGCCTTTTGAAAACTATAGAATTATATGTATGGTTACCTTTTGAAAAAAAGTGTACTTAATTGGTTGTTGTTGTATTTCAAAGGATGGGCAAATTTTCTAATATTTCAAAGTGAGGTCAAAGGTCAGACTATAAATGAACATTTCTCCTTTATTCTTGAATATGAACATGGTTGTCTAGTGAATCCAAGTATAGCCCAGCCCCTAGAAAGAAAATAGTTTATTTCTTTTACCACTATACAATAGCACAATTTTTAATATGAATTGTACTTCATTTGTTCCATTAAAAATGACACAGTTTGATCAAAACGTTCTAACTGTTTTAATCAAATTATGTTATTATTAATAATACGGGAAAGTAGAAAGTAATGAACATATATAGCCTCTGCCCTAGTAAGAGTTTATCTCGTGCATGTAGGTGTATGGGTACAGGATGTCATTGTGGGCAGAGCATTTAGGGTTGATTGATCCTTGCTTCAAGGATCCCTACAGCCCGGACTGCGTTAAGTACGTGAATGATATTGCGGAAGAAAACTGGAGGCGATTCACGGCCGAAAAGTTTTGCGCGTTGCAAGGTCATATTCTTAAGTATCCGGTCGATATCGATGCTGATGGAAAGGTGAATTCTCTGAGCGGCTTCGATACTTTTCCAGATGTTGGTGGTAAGATTTTAGGGGCTCCAACAAATCTGCCTGATGCTTTGACTACTTAGATGTATTCTTTAATTTAGGTATCCCTATGTTTTTTATTCTATTAATTGTGTACTATATATGTATGTATGAATGTAATTATCATGTTAATGAAAAGCACCGATTAAGAGTACTTTTGTTCTAATATGCATACTGCATTTGATCATGTAATATTGATTTATGAATTTGGAGTTGATTATTGATCCATGTACTGTGTTTTGGACGAATATTCGTAATATTGTAGAAATTGTTTAGAAATTAGTTTGGTCTTTATGTAGATCTTTGCTCATATGTTGTTTGTCATTTATTTTCATGATGAATAGTGCATTTGTATTAATGCAATATCATTGAAATTTGATAATATATAGATATATATTATATTGGAATAATGCATATAAAGATTAATTGTATAAAAATTGTGGATCATATAAAGATTAGTTGTATAGATTGATTTATAATTCATATTAATCATCCCCAACCTCATATATATTATGCAGCGATATTATAAATGTATTTATCTTCCATATTGTTTAAGGGGTCCGACTGATAAGATAATTTCCTATATTTATATACCAAACCTGCAAGGGATTTTTCATTTACAGCAACCAATCTTTTCCCCTCCTATACATTTCCTACATTTGGCAATGCTATTTGAAGAGATGAAAGAACAATACATCCAAAGAATACCTATAATTTTATAAATAAATTAACTTATAAATGAATATTCCTCCTATTTCAACCTTGATCATTGCCTAATTCTGTTTCAAATTTTATAACAATGAACTGATCGAGCTTCAAACTAAA
Organism: Leonotis leonurus; assembly: GCA_026898415.1. NCBI lineage: Eukaryota > Viridiplantae > Streptophyta > Magnoliopsida > Lamiales > Lamiaceae > Leonotis > Leonotis leonurus. Next base: position 939,237 of record JAPKLX010000063.1, read on the forward strand.
GGCTCGACACTGCTGGAGCTGCCTATTTCGCTGCTGCAACTCTTCGGAGGTGGCCTTATCGTGGTGCTGTACATGAATGCTATCATCTACACACAATAAAATTATATAAACCATGAAAATTTATTATGATCATATATACATATTATGAGTGTTTAAACATCTCATAGGTGAAGCACTTACAGCAACTACACCAGAGCACAAAATGCTGAAGCCAGGGAAGTGAAAGGGTGCATTCTCTGATAGGAACAGAGCTAATGCAAAATACAAAAGTTAGATCAGTATCATTTTGTTTTTGTGTATTCATAGTTTGTGAAAGAATGGTTGCGCTTACCTGTTAGAGGGCTGAAAGCGAGAGGGGAGACGATGCTGGCGAATGAGCAAATGCCGGTTATACAACCTTGAACCTTACCCTGCTCACTAGGTCCAGTTTGTTTCGATGCAATACTTCGTAGCTGCAATGAGAGCAGAAGAAGTGTATGAAGATACACATCAAGAAATTTGCAGCATGCATGTATAGTTAAAGAAGAGAGGGCTTACACATGGGAGAGCAAACGTGGCGATGACAGATAGCATTGCTGCAGCATAAGGTACCCAAGGTGCCCAAGCCACACTATAAAGTACCATCTGCAATTCAAGAAACATACTTAGAAAGCTATTATTAACAATCTTGAATTTTAATTTGGGGTATAGTGATGGTGAATTCTTACGTGAGCGAAGGCGAAAAAGAGTCCTATAGAGAGCATCTTTTCCTCTCCCAAGAGAGGAGTTAGTAGAGGCATGATAATAAGCTGAAATGTTTAGAGACCTAATTAGTAACTAAGTAGTCACACATGATATAGGAAATATGCAATGATTAAGTATGTTACTTGTGATACTGATCCTGCAATTCCAGCTATGATCATAAGATCAGCAAATTGGTCTTTGTTGAAGTGAAATTCAGCCTTCAAGTAATACTGCATAATGTGTGTGTTATTTACACATGTTAACAATCCCACATTACTCCTCTATAGATACAAGCATTTTAAATAAAAAGTTAAAGAGAAATACCATCAATGAAGAGATGAGGCCAACATCTGCAACATTGATGAAGAATGCTACCATAGCTGCTTTGGAAAAGGTAGGGCTGCATGCATGCACACAAATATAAGAATACATAGAGACATATATAAGAAGAGCATTAATATATATTTTGACATGAAATAATTAATTCTTAACTTACTCACCTAGTTCTCAACAGGGAAATGGATTCATTGAGAGAGGGCAGAGTCTTGAAAAGGCTCCATTTCTTTGAAGGTTCTTTCTCAAGGAGACAATCACTTTCTGTACTAATGCAAGAAATGGTGATGGATTCTTGAAGAAAGATTCTCATGTAAACCAACGCCACGACCGACATTGCAGCAGCAACCTATATATATATATGTACATAACAAGTTAAGCAGTGCTTGCATCTTTGCTTCAAAGAAAACATATGTAAGATTATCAATCACGAGAGATTACTTGAAATACTGAAGAAGTGGAAAGGAATCGAGTGGAGAGATTTCCGAAGACGAAAGAAGAAGAAGCGAAGCCAGACATAAGGCCAAAAACTGCAGCCCTTCTGCTCTCTGGAACATTATCTGCCTGCGATCAAATCATCACACCAGTTTTCAAGAATTCGAAGGCTTATTTGAGGATGAATGTGTGGAAAGTGCATGAAGAAAAGGTTTAATTAGTTACCACATATGCAAGAGCAAGAAATTGAACGCTTCCCTCAGTAGCCATTGCAAAGAGAGTTTTGAGCGCATAATAAGCGTAGAAGTAATATCTTGTCCTGCTGTACGCCAATATCACTGTCCAAATATGTCCCATTCAATAAGTGATGTTTCTTTTATCAATTTTTTTGCTAGCTTATAAGGTAGATACACTTATTGGGCTTGGCCCAATAACGATTAATTGATTGGAATTTGCTATTTAATAATGTAGTATTTTCCATTTTCAATAATGTCTAGAGAACTATTAGAAGCCTTTAACACCAGTACAGTAGTTCAACTGTCTTCTCTTTCTCTTCTTTTTGGGTTGCTTTATCCGATCTTCATTTCCTTTTTTCCTTCATATTTTGAGAATGACATGATATTTAGATGGAAAATTAAGTAAGTTGAGTTTAGGGATGTCTTACATAGAGGAAAGATGGAGAGAGTCATGGGGACAGTAAGCATCACTTTTCTTCCATATATGTCGGAAAGATTCCCTACCAAAGGCATTATCATCAGTGACCCCAATCCTACTACCTGCATCATCAACATGCTAGTATGTATATTATCTTTTTTCTTACTACTATTCTTTCACTAAATAAACCATTGACGTAGCTTTAGAAGTAATTAAACAACAAAGGATGAGGTTAGCAATCATTTGTTAATTACTCAAACTTGAAGGAATTTTAATGACATAGATTTATAAATTAGTAGCAAACAATAATAGGAGTGTGATTGGTGTCCATGCTCTCTCCTCCCTAAGTTACATTGGTTTTGGTAGTGCAATGCAAAATATATAAAACTAATATTTGATAACAACATATATCTATATATAATTATTATTCCAATGGATTTGTCAAAAATCATGTAACATTGAATTGGGGCATATTTGTATGCATGCTGCCATGCAAGTGGCCTACACATCAAAAAAAGTATGTTGTTGTCTTCATAATTTTTTGTCTTCACTTTTCATACTTCTAATCATATCTACATTGGCTACGAACCACAAACATGGCTACTTCATTCTCCTTTCCCAATAGGAAGGAATTAATCAACTTTTTAGCACGAGTGAGAAAAGTCATTCATGTGGGCTCAATTGTTTTTCTCAATTTGAAAGAGAGAAAAAAAATCATTTGAGCACAATATTAATGAGCTATTATTTTCAGTCTCATGGAATTCCTATATTTGTTATACAAGTAGTAATGAAATTAGTCAAAATGTCAATTATATATATAGGTGTAAGTGTATATGAATTTTTTCTACTACGCATCAGAATGAAACATAAATTGTTCCGACTCACACATAAAGTCTAGGAAGGACTAGGAGAATACATTTATAACGTTGAAAATAGGTCCCTACATCATAATTAAATAAAACTCAAGGCATGCACATTAATGTTGCATATAGGTCCCTACACGATGAAGGTACAAACAAATTTGACCAACCACTCAACTACATATGACATAGGAGGTTCTTTAATTGGACCTAATTGGTTTCAAAGGGTAGTAAAGAATTTTAATCACAACTACTAGTGTATCTTAAAAAGCAAATGAGATCGCCTGTTGTCTAATGGTATGACATGACTATGGTTCAAGATTTAGGATATATATATAAGGAAAATATATAATTTGTATCTTACACAATTAATTATGTCACGTATCAACAATTTTATTAATGCAATAGGAGATGTTATATTATTAGGCAATAGAAGATCCTAATTGCTTAAAAAGAGGGGTTTTTAAAATAAATTTTTTTTATGAGGTGGTATTTAATTTGTTAATCTCCAAATTCCAAAGAGTTAGATATATTTATTTCCCCCAAATAAATGGACAATCATATTCATACCTATAATCTAAAAGTAGCACAATATGTGAACGAGATATATATGGGATTGATTCACTCTTCTTTAACTTTTGACAAAGATAACCGTTAGTTGTGGGAGAAAGAATAACTAAAGAAGATGAGATATAAAAAAAAGGTAAAATTAGACTTGCTAATATTAAAAAAGGATAAATGACGTACGTAACAAGTGAAGTTTTACATGTGCACTGTTAGTGTGCCATACTATTTTTTACATGAGATTAGTAGAGAGTGCAAGAATTTGGAAGTGAATGAGGTGTGTAAATTTGGCAATAGTTTGAGTGGACATAAAGTAATTTAAATCTTGGCCTTCCATTCTATATGTCTTGCATGCCAAGGGATGCTTATAGTGACACCAAATAATTTATTCTTAATCATATCACTTTCTCACTACAAAATTTTAGATATTAATAAAGAAAAACTATATCATGAAACAATAAAACGCAATTCAATTGATAAGACATTTCCCCTCTAATCAATAAATTAAGGATTCAAGTCATTATGATCATCCTTTAGAAATAAGGAAATAAAAAAATACTATAATTAATGAATAACCAAGAAGCATTAATTGTTTAATTTGATTTATCTACTATATTGTTTAATTTACAAAAACTTTTGTAATAATTATAAATCTTATTATGGTTGCAACATGCTACTAAGTTGAACAAATATTTTGCATAAACTGAGTGTATTATATCATTGGTATAATTTATATGGGTAAAAGAATATTTAAACACCAACTAATTAATTGTTGCTATAGAAAGGACTCTTATTGACTTAGCCTAAAAGTTTGAAAGAGATAAGTGTAAAGTTAAAGATAAAAACCCAACCTTCAAGCAAGGTAGCTTTCACTTAAATTCTTCATGGTTGGGTAGTTTTAGATTTAATAAAGATCTAAAATATTCTTAAGATACTAGAATAATTAAGCGCTATGTCACATTATAACCTACCAATTTTTAATTAGTGTAATAATTTTAATTTTAATAAAGTAAAAACAAAACGTCATTACCTTTGTTATTCTTTTCTCCGTCGCTGAGCAGTAAACTGGGTATCTAAATAGGAAAAAGTGGCATGGCAATTTAATTGCTATAATCACCAACTGCTATTAACTACTTCTTGCTATAAGGGCTTCAAAGTATGATTACAGAGCTGCTCTGTTTTCCCTAATTTTCGAAAATAAAATAAGGAAAAGCCGAGCTTCATTATCCTAAACAGAGTCACAATTAATTAGGATTACTGTACTATGATCGAAGAATATGTTTCACTCGCACACGTCACCTCAACGAGGAAGAAATGTTTGGAAATAGGTAAGAAAGAGTACATTGAAAATTAAATAATATTACTAATTGCATTAATATTTCTCCGTCATCAAATTTTATTCACTGCTCACATTATGTATTCATTTAGTAATATAATCCATTAGAGATCAAGTAGAATTATATATAATAATAATAATTATTATTATTATGTTAGTACTCCTTCCTCTTGAATAATGATGAGACATTATTTTTGGACACTGTAATTAAGAGAATTTAAAAATAGAATAAAGTGTCATTAGAAAGTGTTTAACGGTTTGACATGACACATGTTTTAAGAAAATATGTTGACTTTAAGTAGAGTGTGTAAAGAGTGTAATGAATGTAGTGAGTGCAGTTTGAATCTCACTTATAATAATTATTAATTGAGATGTGTGTAGGAAAGTAGAGTTAGTGGAGTTTTGAGTCTCACATGATTTATAATTTTTAATTGAATTATTTGTATAAAATATTTATTATAAATGGAAAGTTTGAAGTGTTAAACACTTTCGCAGACGGAGGGAGTATTATTTAAACTTATGTGTGTAATAAATGTGTCTTAAAAAGAAAATGACTTATCTTAGTTGGCACGGCCCAAAGAAGAATACGATTCATCTTAGTTGGGATAGGGGAAATATATAGATAGAGTAAATAATATAGAATAATTATAGTTTTCAATTTTGTATATTATTTTATATAAAATAAATTTTAAATTATAATGTAATAAATAAATATGACTTGAAAAGTAGTAATAAATTCAATTGAATATAAATGTGTGAGAAATGAGGGATATTTATTAACGTGGTATGCCACATCAATCGGCACACGTTAATTGTGCTCGTCGTGGATAGAGGAGTGGTTCTAGTACATACATAATATTTAGTAAATAAGAAATTACCATAACGTGAAATAAAAAAATAAAAAAAAGATGAAGCATATCTTCCCTTTTACATGATGGTGCTTCAACTTAAGAGGAATTAATTATATGTAGTTGGGAATCTTGGGATGATAGCTTAGCTTTAACAACAAATAGGAAATCGCTAATTTTCTTCAACTTTTTTTTTTCTTGTAAAGAATAGTATTGTGTTAATTAATGAAGTGAATAGGACGTACCACTTGATGAGCGCCGGAGAGATAGATGGCTAAGGAGCATTCGTCCTTGCCGGGGCAAAGCGCCGCCATGGTAACGTCAGTGATTGCCGGAGCCACCATGAAGTTGGCAAAGCAGTACAGGAACACCGTCATGAACAGGTGGCTCAGCCCTACCACCTTCTCCATTGTTGTTTCTGAGAAATTGAAGAAGAAGAAGAAGAAGAAGAGTATTTCTAAGCTCTCTGTGTTAAAGGAAGCGAAAGTGTGTACATATATATAGTGTTTGTGTGAGTGCCCCTTTTATAAATTATAATATTGCTTCACAAGAAAATAATACTCTGTTATTGTAGTTTCTGCTTCTGCATGCGTTAGACTTGGACCCCCATATATAACTAATAAAACAAAAGACAGATAAAGAATAAACCATGAGATCTCACATTCTATATTTTCTATATTGCATTAATACAAAAGTCATACGTTATATAATTATAATTCAAGATTAATTTAAATTATTTATAAGAAAAATACATCTATTGAATTTTATATCATTAGTTATGACAAATAGTATCTTTATATTAAGGCAATATTAGATGTCACATGATAAATAATAGAGCATCGACCGGATTGAGTGAAAAAGAAGATCAGATGGAAGGAATTTTGATTTTTGATATAATTCTGTGAAATAAAAATACACCAACTTTCACACGAGACAGATTTTCTTATAATAAATTGATTTTGGAGGAAGAAATTGAAATTGAAATTGAAATTGAAATTGACATTGAGCTAGTAAAATTAAATCCGGTATATATGGCATCAAAACTGGCATTGTTATGATTGTAAACTCATAAAAAGTTTAAATTAAATATTTATCAAATCCACCCACATATAAATCAACATGCATAGTTTTGATGCGAAATCGGATTCATTTTACCCGATTCAATATCCAAATTCAATTAGTTGGAAAAGTAAGCCGAATGTGAGCATTGGTGGTGGACCTATAATGGGCAAATACAAGAATTTTTTTTTATTACAAACTGTGGAAATCTTGAGATTATGTAGAAATTGGTGCAAAATCCCTTATCAAACCATCTAATATTATAAATACTATCTTTCTATGCTAAAAAATTAGAAAGATAGCCCTAGTAAAAAAATTGTTGTGCTTCTGGCCTTGATAACGAATCATAAACTTAAAGGCAATTGGGTTAAAACAGCATAGGAAAAGTAGAAATTTTGGGTATGATTGTGCTTTGCTTGTGTGCGAGTATTGTTAGGGAGAGACATAAGTCAAAGAGTGACCAAACTGCGACATGGAAATGATGCGTAGCTTGTAAGTTGATGTTAAGTATCAAATCAAATAAGGAAACTATAGAGAGAGACATTGTGTAGTGGGAAGGAAGGCTAATTAAGATGTGCAACATTTGCTTACGCTATGATGCGTACAAGCTTTACCTAATTCTTATTTTCACACACAAACACAAACACCAATATTATTGGTCCATCTAATTGGGATACCATCTTTTTATAACATTGTTATTGCTGGATTACAATTTCAAGTGTGTGTGTGTCGTTTAGTTCATGTGATTAATAGGAGCTGCTTGATTTGGATGATACAATAAACAAGATAAATAGGATAATTATTTTTAAATTAATCGTCCCACCTAACCTTTATACTTGTTTCGACTAAAATTACTCGAGTCGCTCTCAATCTAACGAAATCGTTAAGTAATAGTAAGCAGAGTAATTTGTCTCGTTGTTAACAAATAAAACAATTAAAACCTAAACACTCTAAACAAATTTGAGAAGAGATCTATAACTAAGGTTGTAAAATAGACTGAAAATTAAGGGGTAGTAAAGGTGCAGGAAAATTAACCTTAATCTAATGAAATAAAAACAATCATAATTGAAAGACATGGAATCAAGAAAGCAATAAAGAGACGGATCACAAATCAAAAACAACTAAATTCATGCATTGCATAATCAATAATTGAAGAATCATGATTAATAGATAAATCAAATGAGATCTTGAATTGCAAAGTGTTGAATCTGCGATGCAGAACAAGTAAATCGAAATGAATGTTGTGAATGGTTAATCTACGGAACGAAAATACTAAACGAGAATTTAAATAACTCAAACAGTGTATGAAATAATCGAGATCGCCTCTAAGAACATATGGAGGCAAGTGGAAACTAAAACTAGGATAGAAGAGAGGTAAAAATCGCATGGAGAAAACACTCTATATATAGAGTATCGAAGTCAGCTGTCGCGTAGGGGTCAACAACCGCTGACTAGGTCGGTTCCGCCCTTCTCGTGCGGCTGTTGAACCAGGCACGCGCGCCACTCGGTGTTGCTAGCAGCCGCTGACCCTGGCTCTATGTCCTTCTCACACTAGCTCTGTTATGCTTTTCAGAGAACTGTGGTCAGCGGCCTCGTAGAGTCCGCGGCCGCTGACCTGGCTACGTGACTTCTCGTTTTCTCTTTTCGTGTTTTTTTGGGTCTGCAATCCTAAAATAAAAATAATACGTAATTCGAGCTCAAACTATCACAAAATACGGATAAAATACGAGAATAATGACAATGAAAGCACGAGTCTACTAAACCAAAAATAGACTAAACAATACTTAAACAAGTCATTATATAATGATTTCAAATTTAAAGTTATTATATAATCACTAATTTGAGTGATTAAAGATATCATACCGAATGCATAAGATATATAGTGAAATTATTAAATATTTCAAAATAAATTTGTATCATAATCATAAAGTCATGTACCATTTTTTTAGAAGGGAATCAAGATGTATTAATAAAGCGTATGTGAGTCGTGTGATACATGGGCGTTAAGCTACTCGGGCCAAAAATTATACCAGATCTCATATGTATCACACTACAAAAAAAAGGGCCACAGGCGATGGAATATTCCATGAGATGCCATGTTAGCTTCTCTATAGATATGTGAGATCTGCACGACACAGCTTGGGATTGCATTAGTGATGGCATCGATGATCTCCCCACACAGTATTGCTCACTCGCTGTTATGTCTCTCGATCATCCAGATAGTCACAAGGGAATCTGAGTATACTTCAACCGGACTAAGGTTTTCATGGATACACTAATAAATACCGAGAAGTATAGCAAGCAACTCCCCAATGACAACATTCAGAGCGCTGTTAACATCATTTACCATTGCGAAAATTGTCTCCCATCAATCCACATTCCATTAGTATCCATCACCCGTGATATATATATATTAGTTGAAAATCTTTTATAATTTTATATACATAAAAGATAAGAATATGGTTAATATTAGGTGGGCAAACGGGTTTTTCATGGATATTTTACGAATATTTCATAGATATTCGACAGGTATATAAAATTCACGCGTATGGATAGTTATTATCAATACTCATACTCACGGACTAAATAAATGCTATATTATATCCAAGAACTTACCTGTGAATATCAAATATTATCTCTGATCAAACACATACCTATTAAAGTCGGGTACCTACGCATATTAAGTATCCACAGATAAATTGACATCTCTTCTATCTTTTATGTGAATTCGGCTAATAAATGAGAATATAGTAAATCGGCAAAAAAGTGTTACCAAATTAAAAAATTATACCCAACCCAATTATAAAATACATAAGGCCAGCCCAATAAGTATTCACTATTGCATATTTGTTCACATATTAGCTGTCTGGCGTTTTTTTCCAATTCTCATAACTAGTTGTTGTGTGACTAGAATTGAAGTCGGATTCAACTTGAGCAAAATTAATCGGTGAGCATCTGTAGTGTATTGATGAATTATGAAATTTTACTCCTTTTTCTTTTCTTTTTTCTTCTTTTACATAGTATTAAGATTTGGTAAAAATTGGGTAGATAATGAAGCACTACCCATAAGGCCAACCATACCAGCAACATCAACCAAGTCTGGAGTCTCTCAATTATTTTTCTTTATGTGAGTGAGTGAGTGAGGGCAGGTGGTTGAGGAGTGTATTAAGGTGGGGACCATGTGAGGGGCTTTTCATCTTAACATTTATTATACATTTATAGAGTATTTTTTAGAGATATTGTATAATGGAGCACATATTTTATATACTTAATTGTTTGTTTATTTGTTTTAATTAATAAGACAATGATACTAATAAATACTTAGTGGATTGGAGCACATATTTTATATCAATTTGAGTTGTTTTACAGTTTTTTTTTTCGGTGACTCTTTTTATAACTTATGAATCATTTCATTAACTTACATCATAAATTATGAATTATTTAATCATGATGTCTGTTTTTGTTTATATAGAAATGGAGCGATTTTTTTAAAAGAAAGCGTAAGGGGAAAAATGTTTCCTCTTCTTTTAGAGGTCATCGTCGAGCCAATGACAAATCGACCCCCACAAGAAGTTGAATTAGATTTATGATGTGATTGGTGATCCCGAGTTACGAAAAACAATTGAAGAATTTAATATTTCTATTCGAGATCAAGCATGAAGAACTTACTTCTCTATGGGGCCTTGCCAACCGATTGAGCACACCTATCCAAAAAAACCTTATGGTAATCAAGATAGACGTTTCCAAAGGACTTGGTATAAGAAATTTTCATGGCTTGAGTATAATGTGTCGAAAGATGTTGCATTTTATTTTTGGTGCTATCTTTTCAAGCACTCAACTAAAGGAGGTCGATTTGTAGAGGATGTCTTTACCAAGACAGGCTATGACAATTGGCAAAAGACAATAGAGAAATTTAATCTTCACGCTGGCGCTGTGAACAGTTGTCATAATGATGCTAGAGTACAACTTGAAGCTTTTATAGATCAGCGACATAGTGTGACAAATTTGTTCCGAACAAATGCTCGCGAGATAGAAGCTACTTATCGCATTCGTTTGACAGCTTCACTGGACGTGACTTGATTCCTATTAAAGCAAGGATTGTCTTTTCGTGGACACGACGAGTCAACTACTTCTTCTAATCGAGGTAATTTCATTGAGTTACTTCTATGACATTGTCAACATAATGAAGTTGCTTCTAAACTTTTGGGTCCAAATGCTCCTACTAATACTCAAATGACTTCTCCACATTTTCAAAAGTATTTAGCACATTCATGTGCACATATGACACTTGTCATAACTAATGATATTAGATATAAAGTTTTTACTATTTTGGTAGATGAAGCTAGAGATGTTTCACTGAAAAAGCAAATGAGAGTTGTTCCAAGATATGTGAATGATGAAAGATGCGTGATAAAGAGATTTTTTGGAATTGTGCATGTTGCAGACACTTGTTCATAATCTTTGAAAAGTGCAATTGATGCTTTATTTGCAAAACATGGTTTATCATTGTCGCCATGGATATGATGGAGGTTCAAACATGTGGGGTGAATTAAATGGATTGAAATCCTTAATATTGGATGAAAATCCATATGCTAACTACGTTCATTGTTTTTCTCTTCAACTTCAGTTAATTATCATTGTCGCGGCTAAGAAAGTTACTGTCGTGAAAGACTTTTCTAGCTATGTCTCTATGATAGTAAATACAGTTGGAGCTTCTTATAAAAGAAAAGATCAAATAAAAAAATTCGAGCATGAAAGATTGATCGAGAAACTCAATAATACGGAAAAGAAGACTGGAAGAGGTCAAAATCAGGAGACCGGTTTGACAAGGCCTGAAGATACTCGATGGGGCTCACATTTTACATTGCTTCGTCTATGTTCTGTGTGGCCTTCGGTTTTGGAAATGTTGGAAAATGTGCGTGATGATGCCATTTCTTATGAAAACAAAAGTACCGATGAAGGTTTGATTGGGAAAATGGATAGTTATGAGTTTGTATTTATGTTACATTTGATGAAATACTTGTTAGGAATCACAAATGAGTTATCTCTTGCATTGCAACAAAAAGATAAAAATATTGTTCAAGCCATGTCCTTGATCGATAGTGTGAAATCTCAATCGCAAAGCTTTAGAGAAGATGGATGTGATATAATATTTGAAGAAGTTAGTCAATTATGTGGCATGTACGATATTTTATTGATTGATATGGAAGCTACAATATCACGACCTAGTTATTGGAGGAATATAGCAGAACTCATCAAAAATTTTCATTATTATCGTATGGAGACATTTTACTAGGTACTATTCCATGTTCTTTATATTCTTATTATTTTTAAAAGAATTTCATTCTTCATTAATTTTATTATGGTTATGATTTCAATGTCAGGTTATTGACTTAACTATACAAGAGCTGAACAATCGTTTTTCTGACTTAGTACTGATTTGTTTAGATGCATAGCATGTCTCGATCCAAGAAATCTCTTGTTACAATCAATGTTCGCCAGCTGATGCATTTGACTGAATTGTATCCCGGGGACTTCTCACCAGATGATTGTTTATATCTTTCTCACCATCTCAACAATTTTATTGCTAATGTAAGACTTGATCACCACTTCTCTATGATTAGCAATTTGGGAAATCTTGTTCGGGCAATTACAACCGGTAACAGTTCAGTGTTTCCAACAGTTTATCACATGATTGAATTGGTATTGGTGTTACCGTTGCAACTACTTCTATCGAAAGAGCATTTTAATCAATGAAGATAGTCAAGAATGATTTGCGGAATCGAATAAGTGATGAGTGGTTGAATGATTGTTTAGTTGTGTATATTGTGAAGGATATTTTTTCAACAATTGATAATGAGTCAATTTTGCAGTATTTTCAAATGATGGCTACAAGTAAATATCAGTTACCACCACTTCCTTAAAGAAAAGTAGTTATAATTTCTCTATGTTTTGATATTTTTGTGAATATTAATGTATTGAACTACTTCTAATGCAAAAAATATTTATATGTTTGTTTTTTGGTTAATATTGTAACTTTTGTATTGTTGCTCCACATATTTTTATGATTTTATATGAGTTAATATGTTTAGTGGAGCACCTCCGGAGTAAAAATTCTGCGTCAGCCCCTGTTAGTTAGATGGTTATGTCATGGTTACGAGGGGGTTATGAGATGATTACGAGGCGCCTGCATGGAAAGGAGCTAGCGAGGACATGTGTCGCGCTTGGGAGCAGTTGGGCACGGTTATGGATGGTTACATGAGTGGAACAACCGTCCCATAATCGTTGTGGAGCGCTGGTGTACCTGTGCCGCACCACTTGACTTTTAGTTAGTTCCAAAGCCTATGCAATTTAAATTTTGCCCTAGTGATGGGGTTTTGTACTTTACAAAATCTATAATATGCAAGATAGCCTAGAGCGGCACGAGTTGGATGAGTGTGTGCAAACATTGACATTCTTTTTATTTCGCAACATTTTGAGAGTTGAGGGTAAGGTTTGTGTGGCACAATCATTCCCAAAAAGAATGTGAATAATTGGTGAGAAAAAAATTGATTGGGCTTGAAAATTTGATTCAACAGAAGACAAAAAATTTTAGGGAGAAAAATCCCTTGTGATCTTATATATAGGAGTGAGATAAAATGGACTAAATTGATAAATCACATTGAGTTGTTGAAGTAATTTGACATCTTGCATTAATTTTAACATATTTGAATTTAATTCAATCCCAATTTTTTTAAGGAAATAATTTTTTTTCGGATTGATTTTCAAGATAAAGATTTGATAGAAATCGGGTTCGACCTAACTTTTATTAAATATTAATTAATGTGATAATGCATAAAATTTTCCATTTTTCAACTTTACATGTCTAGAAATTGTGTACAATCTTCAAAACATGTTAATTATACTCAATTTTGCATGAAAAGTATAAAATACCCTTTAGTTAAAATGAAAATATGTTTTATATATGTCGGATTTTTCACTCTAAAATATATAACTCGAAATGCTTTCTTAATTTGGAATATGTTTTAATTGGAAATCTGTACTTTAAAATCTTACCCAAGACCTAGAAATATTACGGATAATATTTTATTTATTATTATATAATTTTATCCTAGTCAAAGAATAATCAAGAAAAATATGACATTGACATGTCCGAGATACTAGTGTTATATAAGTATTTTTCCCAAAACATTGAAGAAAACAAGATAACTTGAATACTCATGAGATTAACAATATCATATAGAATAAAAAGCAAGCTAATTTAATATATTCTCTTCTTCACTTATAAACTTGCACACTGATTTAATATACTCATTTCATCTCATATAAATATGCAAACCAAATGTGTAAACGAGTTTTAGGTTGTATTATCTTTAAGTGATAAATTTATCTCTTGAAAATGTAGGATAAGAGTATAATTACTCTTTAAATTTCTTTTTTATTCATCACTTCCATCTAAATTATAAATTTATCACTATTTTTCTCTTTAATCTCACCTTAAGGATGGATAATATTATCACTTCAAATTTGGATGGACAATATTATCCCTCCTTATAGTGGGATTAAGAAGAAAAATAATGATGAATTTATATTTAGATGAGAAAGATGGATAAAAAAAGAAGGAATTTAAAGAGTAATTATACTCTTATACCACATTTTTAAGAGAAATTTATCACTCAAAAACAACATAGTCAGAAAAAATTGTTGAATGCATTCTAAATGAAGAAATAATCTCACACTCCATCCGTTTCATTAAACATGGCACGTTCTATATTCAAATGAGTGTAATATAATAATATAATATGACATAAATAATGAGACGGAGGGAGTACATTATAATTTTATGCATACAAAAATAAAATAAAATTCATATATATGTAAAAATAACTAAAAAGAAAAATTGTGAAGCTTATAGGAAGTTAGTCTATTGTTATTAAGCACCCAATTATTATGAATTCACACCAGGAGGATTGGGGCAACACGTGGAATATGGACTGTAACTTAATTTGTTGAGTGTAGGTAATTAATTATAATTTTTAAAATTTTTAATTGATTGCTTAAACTGAAATTTTCTTCCCGTAATAAAATCTTCAGCCCCTCTAATTGTGAATATTGAAATGGATGCGTATATTTGAGCATGGCTACTCATTAGCTGATCAATTAAAAAAAGATACTGAAGACTAATTTAAGCTAAAACGTACACAACTATTTATTATTCACGTTAAGTGCAATTTTGAACTTTCAAATCCCACATATTTATCATGCTATCGAAAATACTGCTCGTGGCGGGAGAGATTAATGTATCCTCAAACGAGCTGACATGTCTTATTGATAAATATTAAAATTTTAATAAATTTTACTAATTTTTATCTTCAAACTATCATTTATTGATTATGGTATAATTTAATATTATTTAATATAAAATAATAAAAAATAATAATAAATAAAAGTTTTAAAAACTCATATATTGATGTTTATTCTGTCCACGACGGGTGGTGAAAAGATGTCATCATCATCCATGTTATTTTTAAAAATATATAGTCGAAATTGCACTTATTAATTAAGCCTTTGAACATTGAACCATACTCTTTCTGGAAATTAATTTTTGACGAATTATGATTACATAGTTGATACTAGTAAACATTATTACCTCTATCCCACTATTCTTAACTTTAAAAGTTAATAAAATACCCATAATTTTAATCAAACTCAGCCAACAATACTAGAACGGAAGAAGTATATCATAATTAATTGATAGTTACCATATTGAAGGGATATATCATAATTAATTGATAGTTCATCATATTTTGATCGCATAACCAATAAGAATCATTGTGACTATTATAGCTATCGATATATTTTTTTTTCCCCATTTTAAGTTATTGATAGTTTGAAAGTCTATTACAAGATTTAAGAACTGAGCCTTTGATTGCACTATTTAACAAGCAAATAAATAGGTGTAATATAGAGCAGTCGAATATCGTATCCACAAAGATTGATAAACAAAAACATACTGATTAATTCTTTTAGAAACTTAATTATTATCTAAGCAATAAAAATATGAATAAGATCGAATCAATATAAAATATCTTACGGGCTCGCGAAACAATAATAGAATAAACAAATAACAAAAAGAAGATTCTAAGAATAATGTATGGACACTAAATCAATTAACGAATTCAACAATTAAATCTAATTACCATATTTTAATCCTAATGCATATGAAAGTTCACATAAATAACCACATAGTGGACTAATTTAATCCCTATGTCCGCGAGATCTAAAGAATATTAAATCAGTTACAAAACGCACATAAAACAATAGTCTCTTACAGTTCATCTATCTTCGCTAGGTCTCAAGGGGAAACATGTATTATGCATTTGTGTGGTCGACTATGAATTCAATTCCGGATAAGGCATCAAAATCATAACTAGCATGCAATAATAATGGTCAATTATCAAAACATGAGAATTAAAACAACAAATTATGAACAAGCAATAGGAAGGAAATTTAGAAGATAATATTACAAATCCATTAATCAAAATAGGTCTTACAAAACCCTATAATCTCAAAGAGTTTAGCTACTATTTTAAGAAGAAAATTAATCTGAATTATTCTAGAATGAAAAGGAATGAAAGAGATATGAAAGATGATCTCTAGGCTCCATGATAGTGTGTATTTATAGGCTCATGGAGTCTACTTGAAAAATCTCGCAAAATAACAAATTCGCGCGGGTCGTGCGGGATTTGTTACGCCTGCGCAACAATTTTATTTTGACTTGTTCTCTTTCATTTCAATTTTGATTTTGGATACGGATTCCTATCGAGACGAGTTTCGATCATATAATTTTCTAATTATCCTTTTCTTAGCTATGAAAACACAAAAAATAAAAGAAAACAAAGAAAACTAAATAAAAATAAAAAATTACAATTATAAACTAAAAACGACTCAAAATGATTCAAAACCAATGGTAAAACCAACTAATAAACAATAATAAAACTACTAAAATATAACTAAAATGAATGTTTATCAATTTTTTATTCGTAGCTACCATTTTACTTTAGTTCTCCATTTTTAAAAAATTATTAAAAATATTAATAATATACTAATATGTCTTTTAGTGTCGTATCTCCACCTTTGAAACATAATGCTTTGTTAGTAGTACCTCGTAGATATCTGAGGATCCATTTGACTGTTTCCCAGTGAACTTTGCCCTGATTATTCATGTATCTGCTTACCACTTCCACTGCTTGAGTAATGTCTGGTCTGGTACAGACCATGGCATACATGACCAATTGCTGAGGCATATGACACCTTAGCCATATGTGCACGTTCTTCCTCGTCTTCGGTGATTGGTCCTTGGAAAGCCTGAAGTGAACACCTAAAGGTGTACTTACTGGTTTAACATCTTGCATGTTGAACTTGGAGAGTACTTTGTTGATGTACTTAGCCTGCGACAACATCAAAGTCCCCGAATTTTTATTTCTCTTGATCCTCATGGCAAGAATTTTCTTTCTAGCACCCAGATCTTTCATTGCGAAATGCTTTGACAGTTCCTGCTTCAAATTATCAATCTCTTGCATATCTGAACTTGCAACGAGCATGTCATCTACATATAACAATAGGATAATGAAGCTATTGTAAAACTTCTTAATATAGCAACAATGATCTGCATGGCATCTCGTGAAGCCAATGTCACCCATAAAACTATCAAACTTTTTGTACCACTGCCTTGGAGCTTGTTTTAAACCGCACAAGCTTTTCTTCAACCTTCACACCAGGTTTTTCTTGTTTGCTTTTATGAAACCTTGTGGTTGCTTCACATCGATCTCCTCCTCCAAGTTTCCATGAAGGAAAGTTGTTTTTACATCTAGTTGCGCTAGATGTAAATTCTCTGCAGCTACCATTTTCAACACCAGTCTAATTGTAGTCAGCTTCACGATTGGAGAGAAAACTTCGTTGTAGTCAACACCTTCTTTCTGCTGAAAGCCTTTCACAACCAATCTCGCTTTTAAGCGTTTGCTACCGTCATACTTTTCTTTTATCCTAAAAACCTATTTGTTATGAAGTGTTTTCTTGTCTGGTGGTAATTCGGCTAATTCTCATGTCTGATTTGACATGAGTGAGTCCATCTCATCTTCCATGGCAGACTCCCACTTGGCTGAATTCTCCACTTGCATAGCTTCATCATAACACTCCGGTTCTCCACTATTAGTTAGCAACAGATAGTGCAAAGAAGGCGAGTAGCGTTGTGTTGGTTTGGGAATTCTGGAGGAGCGTCTTAGTCCTGGCATGCTTGGTTCTCCACCAACTGCTTCAGGACTGATCTGAACATCTTTATCAGAAATCTCCTCAAACTCAATGAATTCCTCCTTCGTTTCAGCATTGTTGTTTGGGCATCTTGATTATGCTGTCATCCTATCATTGTATATCACATTCTCATTAAATATGACATCCATGCTCCAAATGATCCTCCAATTTTGTAGTCCCAAATCCGGTAGCCAAACTCGTCTCCGCCATATCTAACAAAAACATATTTGTTAGATTTTGCATCGAGTTTACTTCATTGAGCAAAATCAATGAGTATATAAGAGATGCAACCAAACACTCTCCAGTGTGAAAGGTTTAACTTCCTCTGGTATTTTTCCATCCAACAGGATTGAGGGCCCACGATTGATCAAGTAGGCCACAGTGTTGATAGCTTCAGCCCACAACATATTGGGCAAGCCGACATGTATCCTCATGCTCCTAGCACGTTCGTCAGAGTTCTGTTCACGCTCTGCCACTCAATTTTGTTGCGGAGTCATGGGAATTGTTTTCTCCATTTTAATTCCACTATTTGCGCAAAATTCTCTGAAATTGCTATCTCGGTATTCTCCTCCATTATCGGATTTCAACCATTTGACTTTCAAACCGGTTTGATTTTCCACCATGGCTTTCCATTTTCTGAAGGTATAAAAAACATCTGATTTCTTCTTCAGAAAATAAACCCACACTTCTTTTGTGGAATCATTAATGAAGTTGACATAGTATACCAAGCCTGAAAGAGATGGAACTGGAGATGGTCCCCATACATCGGTATGGACCAATTCCAACTTCTCTGTCTTGGGTGTCTTGCCAATCTTTGTAAAACTGACTTTCTTTTATTTTCCAAAGATGCAATCTTCACATAGCCCGACATCTACTTTCTTTAGATGCGGCAGCTTCCCTTTTGACAGCAGTATCGTCATCCCTTTCTCACTAATAGGGTCAAGCAGTTGGTGCCATAAATTGGATTCTCCATCAGCATCTGCTACTACACTGATATTCTCTAAGTTTGACATACATAGAGAGTACCATTCTTCTTACCCGGAGCAACGACAAGTGCTCCTTTAGTAATCTTCTATTCATGATCTGAGAAGGTTGTGCAGTAACCTTCTTCCTCAAGTTGCCCCACCGAAATCAAATACCTTTTAAGAACGAGAATGTGTCTTACATTTTGCAACTTCCAAGTTGTCTGATTTGGAAGCTTCAAACGGATATCATCGATATCATCGTCAGCTAGATGAACCTTCCCAAAATCACCACTGACGTAGGTCTCCATGATTTTTCGGCACGGGGTGGCATGGAATGATGCCCCTGAATCCAAAATCCATGATTCAATCGGGCTTTTGACGCTGAGAATCATTGCATCGCCTGCTTCCTCAGCTACGTTGGCTGATTCTTGTGCACCACCATTCCTTTTTGGTGCTCGACAATCCTTCTTGAAGTGCCCCAACTTGCCACAATTAAAGCAGCTAAGATCTTTATTTCTCGATCTAGATTTGGATCTGTTGCGATTGAATTTTTTTTTTCTGAAGTTCTTTCTCTAGACTCAGTATAAAGAGCCGAAGAGGTTGACACTTCACCCAATTCCCTCTGCCGAATTTCTTCACTCAATACCAGATCTCGAACATCATCGAACTTTAGTTTGTTATTTCCTGATGAACTGCTAACTGCTATAACAGTAGCATTCCAACTGTCTAGTAGAGATGATAAGAGAATCAAAGCTCGAACTTCATCGTCAAATTCAATCTCCACAGAACTCAACAAGGTTGTGATTGTGTTGAGTTCATTTAGATGTTGAGCCACCGATGCACCTTCTGCCATCCTTAAGTTGAATAACCACCTCATTAAATGGACTTTATTTGAAGCCGACGACTTTTTTTATATACTGGAGAGAGCCGCCATAAGACCCGCCGTGGTCTTTTCTTTTGCTATGTTGAAGGCAACATTGCGGGATAACGTCAGTCGAATGACTCCAAGGGCTTGCCTGTCGAGGAGGATCTAGTCCTCATCCTTCATGTCCTCTGGTTGTATTCCTGAGAGAGGTTGATATAACTTCTTCTGGTACAGATAGTCTTCAATCTGCATTTTCCAGAAGCCAAAGTCCGCACCATCGAACTTTTTAATTTTCACCTTTTTCTTTCGTCTGCAGCCATTGCTCCCACTCGAATCTGGATTGCATGGGATCGCTTCTGATTTATTTTTTTCAGCTAACCACCGTGTTTGGAACACCTTTTACCGACAAATTGAAACCGCCGATAAATTTTACTATTCATGGAATTCACTATTCATGTGAATAGTAACAGTGAAAAAATATTAGAAGTATCCGTCACCAACGTGGTTTGTTACCAGTTGTTGGAAAATTCGGATGAAATTTCCCTTTAACCAAATATATGAGAGCGAAAATAAATGCGGAATAATGACATAATTTCATAATTGAGTTCGGCCAATTATGCCTACGTCTCCGAGCTGCTGCAGATTTATTTAAAACTAGGAAATAATATAGTGTTTACAATGCTCAAAGCACTCAATTTCACAACCCGTTAACCCCGGGAAAATTAATATATAATTTTCTCACACAAAAAGCTTCCACTTAAGCTTTTCTCTCAACCCTATGTTTCTCTCTTGAGTTAAGACTACTTTCTACTCTTTTAACTCACTCTCTTTGCTTCTGCTACAAAATATGAAGGATGTGTACATATTTATAGGTAAATGATTGGACAAGAACATTAATTGTTGCGGCTTCCTTTTTTTCATTTGTAAAGAAGAATGGCTATAGAGTTCATATTTTCTTCTCTAGTATTTCACTAGCTCAACTATTGTAGCAACCAAATGAATAGTATTTGTAGCTGCAACAATTGACTAACATTATCTAATTATATCAAAAATAGATCGGATATGTAAAATACAGATATCTAAAATATGAGTTATGTTAGATGTATTCGTCGTCGGAAAAGCTTCTTTCCAAAAAGAGCAGGGACGGAACCAATAATTATATTAAAGGGAACGAAATTTATCAACATCAAAATTATAAAATTATACGGAAAGAAAACAATGAACACAATATGCAACATTTTTTGTAGTTTTCCAATCAATCAGGAAATTTTTTATACGATTCTTATTTACAATCAAAAAAATTTCATGGGCATTTCTTGTTATCATTGAAAAACAAATGAAGTGTTTTATACTTCATTGCGTTGATTTATGAACCTATGTATAGAAATGCAAGATTACTCTTAAAAAAATTCACATTTTGAAATATAAATATGAAGTATTAAAAAAAAAAAGTCATACGCTACAATCAAGAGACAAATAGTTGAGAGCGTGTATGGCTAATTTAATTGACTATTAATTAATTTCAAACTCTTAAATATTACGTACTACTCTCTCTGTCCCGCTAAATGCGGCCACAAGGAGTTTGGCACGGAGTTTAAAAAAGTAAAGTGTTGTGTTTTAAAAAACTATGAGCAATGTATTTTAAATTATTTTCTTTTTTGGAAAGTGGCTACTTTTAGAGAGACGACTTATTAAAGAAACATGACCACATTTAGCAGGACAGATGGAGTATATAAAATATTGAAATAATTAAATTATAGAGAAAATAGATAATAACAAATATTCGCATATGAATTAAAATATAAAGAACGAATGGGATCTCACACAATAATCGCGCTCGAAAATCCTTAACTGATGTTGGAATAGAAGAAATTAACCATAAATCATACTCCCTCCGTCCCACTAAAATTGACACAATTATCTTATGGGGACGTCCCACTAAGCTTGACATATACCTAAAATAGTAAAAGTTATCCATTAAAAAAGGTGTGAACCATATCACATTTATCACTCTTACACTACTTTATACACTCTCTTTAATAATCGTGCCCAAAAGTTTTGTGTCATCCTTATTGGGACAGAGGGATTACTAAATAGCAAATAGAAAAACGAAGAAATATTTGGAAAATGACGTGGAATTGCACTTTGCAAAAAAAAATTAACTCTTAATTGCAAATCATGGGTTGATAGAGGTTGAAATCTATAATGTTAACTTAACAAAATTAATATATTTATATATAATAATACATAAATTACGCATTGATTATAATTTAATAAAAAAAATTATTTTAAAACATAAACTAATGAACTATATATATAATAATAAAAAAATAAAATTTTGAGGGGGCTGTGACCACTACCAACCATCCCCTCCCTCCTAATCTCGTATCCTCTGATACCCACGACGACACTAGTTTATTTGGCTTCACTCCAAAAAAAAGAATCTGAATTTTCGGAACCGAAACCGAACCGTAGTTGTGGCGGTTCATGGTTTGAAACCGAACCGTGTAGAACGGTTCCGGTTACGATTCCAAACCGCCGGTTATGGTTTCGAACAGTCTAAAAAATTAATGCTAATATATTTAAATTTTTGAAATTATATAGCAATGCATATCATCATTTAATTTTGTATCACATAATTACCTTTTTAATGTAATACTATAATTACTAGGTAAATATTTATTTTAATTTAGTGTTAACTATATATAATATCCATATAATAATATATTAATAATGAAATAAAAAAAATTGATGTGTTATTATGTCATGAATACTTAAATTGAATAACACATTAAACATAAATATATTAATGAAATGAAATAAAATAAAATGTTAATCTTCATAAATATAACAATATAAGATGAACACTAATAAAAAGTTAATTATTTTAATTTATAATATTAGAGTTTAATTAGGTTCTCATCTAATTAAATTTTATTTTATTTAATTATTAATGTATTCATAAATTTTAATGTGTTATTATGAATTATAAAAAGATTATTATAAAAAATGACTTTTTATAATATAAGAAATAAATTAAATTTAACAATAATATTGTGATACGGTTCCAAACCGCCAGTTTACGGTTCTAAAATTTTGGAACCGTAACCGAACCGTCGTCTACACGGTCACGGTTCGAAATCGAACCGTCGGGTACAATTACGGTTCTCGAAACCGCTGATTACAATTTAACTACGGTTTAATTCCAGCGGTTTTGGTTTCTTTGAACACCTCTACTGTCATACCCATTACGACACTAGTTTTAAATTCTAAAAATGAAGTGAGAAGAAAATAAATTCGTTCTAGATGAAGAAGTAAAAACGAGATAAAATAGAGGACGCCTATATCGTTTGATTTGTGGGATACACTTTTTTAAGTGATTCTATAGCTAGCCTCAGTTAAAACATGATACATAAATAAACTTTTATTTAATTTGAATATAGTGGCTAAAAAGAGAAAAATAGAGACTATGAATAAAATTATCCATGAGTATTTATTTATAATTCTGCTATTATTATTGGGTCTATTACTTAACTAATTAAGTACATGATAGGATAGGGCCCAAAAGGCCCAAAAGCCCAAAAGCCCATTGTTGTAACCGCCTCTTATTTGCCTATAAATATAGCTTCTAAGGCTAGATCAAAGGGCAGACTGTAATTTTTACTTTCAAGCTCTGAAGCATTCATAATAAAAGAGCTCTCCTCTCCGTGGACGTAGACTTCATTAAAAGTCGAACCACGTAAATCCAGTGTTATTACTTTCTGCACCTCGTATAATCTCACCTCGAATATTAAGATCGAACACTGGCGCCGTCTGTGGGAACGATATAAATTTTGTGAAATCGATCAACGTTTTCTGAAGTAAAAATACGATGGTTGGAGAAGTGCCAGAGGCCACCTCGTCACCTCGGCACAACAGCCCAGAGGTCACTTCGTCACCTCGGCAGGTCACCTCGTCACCTCGGCACAGCAGCCCAGAGGTCAC